>JANTFA010131777.1:0-13459 GCA_026413405.1 Phytosciara flavipes | reverse complement strand
TCGAAATAAAACTATGAATTTAGGGCGTCTAGCCCGTTTGACGTTCGAATTTATTATTTCCTTTTCATCGACTGGATCCTTCGATCCGTTTCAATTGGTTGCTTTGATGCTGCAATATTTCGAACATACGCTACCACTGAGTCAATCCGTTCCTTCCTTAAGCAAAAGTAATATCAATTAATCGATTTGCATGCTTGGTAGACATGAATAAAGTCACTGTACTGGCTTCCTCGATTTGTTATGTGAATAACTAATATTTACAGAATTTTCCTCATTTTTTAGTGATTTTAACCTTTGGGGTCTAATTTAACTCCATCTATGGCCGTTTCCATCGAACGCGTCGTAAGCCTCAAAATATATTCTCCTTGCAACATTGTTGCGATCGTGGGAATGGACTTTAGTAGTAGCATAAATCGTTTTCGATGGTTTTGAATTTGCGAAAAGAGTGACTTAAATAAGGAAATTCTTCCATTTTTAGGATTGTGCACATCCTTGTGGGACGGTTGACGACTGTTGGTTGTGTGCCACAGAACGATGAATGATCGATGCAACGAAAAATCTGTTTTCTACATAAAATCAAATTGTCAATTTCCTTTATTCAACCAAAAACAAACATCATAATTTGTCGACTGTTAATATCAAAACCAACGGTCGGCCAATTTTAAAATTTATCAAAAAATTTGTGTCCAAAATCAATTCATGTAACTTAGGTATAGAATGAAAAGCTTACAAAAGTAAAATATTCGTTACAAAGTTCTTACTATTTTAGTATTTATATGGCGTAATTGAAAGTGTAACAATAGAATACAAATAAAAAGAGAAGAGAGAAAATTTGGAATGAGACAAAACATTACAAAATGGAAAACAAATTACAAAATAAATAAGCGAAATTTGTGTATGTTTTGTGAGACATTTTTTTTTGTTTGCTGCTGTTATTTGTATTTATCTTTGGTCAAATAATGATCATTTGGAATGCTTTCCAGTGCTTCGCGGCCAGCTTCTGTCAGACAATCGATGACAGGTCGATTTGTGTCCACTGCTCGAATGAGCCCAGTTTTAACAGCATCCGAAGTCATCGTTTTCAAGTCTGTAGCAATGCCCAGAGCAGCGAATACTCGAATGAATGCGGTTGAGCAGCCAGTACCTGAAATTTGTTTTTTATTATTCAGAATCGGAAAAGAAAGACCAACAAAACGAAAGTCTGTTATAAAAAGGGATGCAATAGAGTGTGTTGTAACGGATGGCAATTTAGATCCCATAGCACACTCAAAGCTGACTAGGGATGGATATGGACAGCATATATGGAACTTCCTACCTCTCTCAATTAGCTGTCACAGAATGATGAAAATGACGAGTTATAAAAGAAATTCGAATAGACAACAGCGACACCGCTGTTTGGCGAATTTTTGATGGCACTGTACAGAAGCCATTCAAATAGTCCACGCGCTGAAGACCACTTTTCTCAAAGCCCCTGCGATCCAACAAGATTTAAAAAAAAGGTGTTCCACAAGTTTCACAGGATGTGAAGAAGACTTAGAACATTATTCATTAGGATCGGTGATGCAAAATCTACTACTTCAAATTTTCTAAACAAGCAGTTTGCTATATAAAGGATTACATCAAACAGACACTTTTTGTTTATTTTTATCGTCGCCGTCAACAACAGATGACTAGTCATTGATATGAATTCCGCGCCTGGTTCTTTTTTGTATGGAAAAATTGTCGAACAATTGCAAGTAATCGGAGCGAGGGAATCGATGACACGATATCAAAACAATTTTAATAAGTCAACAAACTCTGCTTCAGCTGTTTTGTCCCTTCGTTTTGTAAGATGAATTCTAAAGCACAGCTTCAAATTTAGGAAATCAATTTTGTAAAACAAATTATTTGACAGAAAAGTTATTTTTCTACCAACGTAGGTATGAAGGTATGCCTCGCACAAGATGTGAACTGTCTACCCGAGGCGAAGCTGAGGTCGACAAGTCATTTTGTGCAAGGAAATAGCGGCATATCTATCGATTTTTGCAATCCGTGCGGTAGCCACACTTGTCCAATGCAAAATTTCAACTAATTCTTTTGACAACATGAAGTAATTTGAACGATCTAGAAGCCTACAACCATTGTACACTTTGCAAGTGATAAAAATGTTTCCATTTGCTGTCACAGTAGCGTTACTTTACTGTTACTGTGCGGTTACGACGCTTCAGCAATACGTTCGGTATAATTGTATGAATAGCTATAGTATGCATTGCAAGACTTTTATCCCTAAAAATATTGACTGTTAGTTCGATCTTGATAGCGTGAGAGATGAGTTTTTCCGCACTAGTGCGAGATTTTTACAATTTTTTCTCGCACGCTAATGACATCAAATACATGCATGGAAAGGTGGTGATTGTGTTCTGGAATTGCGCAAAAAAACATTATTCCACCAAAACCAACCAATTCAAGTAGAGGGCATGACATTGGATAGCCAAAAAATAAAAAATTCTTCATGACCACTGTGTTCAGAACTGTGCAAAATTACGTTGCATGTTCATGATCAACAACACAAACAAACAGTTTCAAATTTTCATTAATTTTGACATTACCACTCTATGGCACTCTTATGATCGTCTAAAATTTTGTTGCTCATTTCAACCGAATGTTTTTTTTAAATTTAATTTCTTTATTTTGTTGTTAGATGTTTAATTTTATTTTACGCTGTAACAATTCATATTACATGAAAACAAGTTTCTCGGGGATATTATAAGACTTTTTATTCATACGAAAATGATTGATGTTGGCTTGTCTTGATAAGAGGCCACACAAAAAAAAATAAAAACGCTTGAAAGTATCCGAAAACCGTCGGCCTGGCTTCGGGCATATTGTGAATTTGGAGATGTGAAGTGGTATGACAGTCTGAGAGTGTTGTTGTTTGAACGAACAACTTTCGTAGAAAATTTAATTCAACAAAAAAAGGCTTGAGTAATCAGTTCGTGTGTAGTCATGACTGTGCTAGTCCATACAAACATATACATTGAAATCGCTTCATTGCTAAATTTAAATTATTTTGGTCACAAAAATGCAACACTCTTTTCTACGCTGGCCTCCGTGTTCATGAAACGAGTTCTTTATCAACAAAAAGAAAAATGTTTTTTCAATTTACATCGGGAAATGAGGGCGATGACTTTCGGACCAACAACATTAAATGACGAAATTGTATCAAATTTTTGAGTCTGAGTTAAATTTGATAGATTGGAATCGGTTTTTTTTATGATTTGGTGTGAGCCAATTCAGAATGAAAGGTAACGGGAAACTTTGAGAAGTTATCTTCAGTTGAGGTCAAACTTTCGCTTCAACATGGAAACCTACAGCCACTCACAAGAAAACTGTGAAACGGTGGAAATGTAGTTTGGATTTGATTGAACATCTAAGATTTTTTTGTTGTTCCGGGTCATGATCATCCCCTTTTCATGTACGGAATTCTTTCACTGTTACCGTCAATACGTTCGTTAGCGTTCACTAGGGGCCATTCACAAATTACACACACTCTACATATGGAAGGGGTGTCTGACAAAAGCGTACGATTTATACATTTTTCAAATTTTCTCCATACATTTTTGCATGCGAGGGGGGTGGTGTCCAAAATTCTATCGGACCATCATCTCGAATAAACCTTCAGTTTTCTATAAAAAAAATCTTGCCGAGGCCAGGCTTTGAACTCCCGACACCAAGAGAATTTTGATAATAAAGCAACGACTGTAGCCATTCTGCTACAGAAGCACACAATTATGTTGATTGTATTGTTGAAGATTTGCACTAAGCATTGACTACTTCTCTTTCTAAAACATTCAAATGAATTTTTGTTTCCATATGAACATTTGGTAGAAAATTACTCGATGTTTTACATTGGAAAGGTGTGGTTATGGCCCGGATTGCAAAAAATGTTTGTTCATGCTTCGGGGCCGAAAATGAGGGCAATTTTTGGATTTATTTCGCATGAAAACTCACTTCGATCGGGCTACAACTCGCGAAATTGCCTAAAATCAATCGTCCAAAGGAGGTACACAAATGACTATTTCTACCACGATACGCCGGTATTTTCTCGCACACGATGTCTTGTCTGCCTCTGGGGCGAGAAAATACCTTCATACCTTGGTAGACAAACAACTAAAGCGCACGTTTCATACATTTTTGACAATTTGTCCACACATTTTGAAGTGAAACGGGGCAGGGAGTTGGGTCTGAAATGCGTAATTTGTGAATGGCGCACTTTTTGTAAATTTCCCCATACATTTTCCTATCCGGATTTAGCCAGATTTGACAGGATAACAAGTTCGCAATTTCATCAAAGAACTTACGGTTATGTTATAAAAATGTCATCGATAACGGTGATTAAAATAAATGTCAGATTCTGGCTGACAAAATGCATGTTCATGTTCAAACAATTGAAGTAAAAGATTCGAAAAGAAGTATTCGACCAAATGTAAATACTGCTGATTTGCTTGCCCCGTCTATGGAGGTTATTTTTCTGATCTGTTGCTCCTTTGATTACTAGAAACGTTTTCAATTTGTCGTAATAAAATTCAATAAAATGCAACTGCTCGAAATCACTCAAATCACAATCAAGACAGTCTGCAACCTACTAGCCAATCACGTCAATCATTTAATGCTGTGATAATGCGATCGAAATTCGAAAAGGAAAAAACTCGATGCATAAATTAAGACGGTCGACGGGTCGTTATCTCGATCAGACAAAACCGACGAAACCATACCGTCGTTCCGCTCAGCGCATTAGACGAAAATTCATTCACGAAAGAGGCGAAAGTGTTGTGATTTGAATTTACAATTATCATAAACGCGTTTCCATTCATTCAACATATTGTAAGATGAACTTTTTATATAAAAAGATGGTACGCAAAACACAGCGTGGCCACCGTCGGCAACAACGGTTAAATGTGTTGTAATAGCCAATATTAATTCAAATTTAAAATGTTGTTCAGATCGCAGGCAAGCAAATAATCGTGTAGTGTGGGTAACAGACGATGAAATGATTCGCTTTTATTGGATGAGCCGTTTCGTAAGCTAACATTTTGATGCTTTGCCTCAACTAGAAGAGCTTTTACATCATGTGAAGCTTTCAACATGCGCCAACCTCATCTTAACACTTTCAGATAATAAAAAACCATTTTCGAATCCTTCAAATTTATTTTTTGTTGCACCACGCTCGGTCTGTTTAATAAATTTGTCAAAGTTAACAAAGTTATTACGTAAGGAGCCTGAACTACTTTATTGGGCAGTATCAATCAATTACCGATTGCAACGATTTTGACTTTTTTTTAAGAGCAAATGAAGAGACAAATGGCAAAGGAGAGATAGAGAAAGAAAGAAACAAACTGACACGCATTGGTCATCAGGAAATGCTTACCGTAAGATCCGAACTCCCCGGTCTGATAGTCCCATGGTAGCAGGTAATGGTATTGTGGCCAATTTGTTTTCGTGACCAAAAATATCATATTCGAATCTGATGGCTTGTATCTCTTATCTAATCCCCAAATGAAGTGAGATGAATTGACTAGCCAGGCCACATTCAGCACAATCAAGTAGCGCAATGAGAACGCTACAAATATAGCCGCCTGTACCGAGTCATTCCAATACTCAAGTGGTGCGTTAATTGGTAACAGTACGAAGCACACAAAGTACAAAATCCAATAGAATCTAGAAGGAAAGATTAGATGTTAGTGAGAAAACCAACTTTCAATGATGACGATCAAGGAACACAAACTTTTTCTGAAACATGACCACTTTGTCTTCTTCTAAATCTGACATATCGATGCGACTGAGCATTTCCTCTTGGTGTGGACTTAAACTTCTAATTTGCGCGAAAACTTGTGCATCGAGAAATTCCTTTTCACTGTAATATGGATCGTTGGATGTTCGGAAAGTTTGATGGTGTAACCGGTGCTTCTTCACCCAATCGTATATTGAACCCTGTAAAACGAAATCGAAAGTTTGCTTGAATGAAATGTAACATCGAAAGACGAAATGAATATGTTCGAAAAGCTTTCAAGTGGTTCGTGTTACTGCTGAAAAAAGCGTGCCAGAGGCATTGTTCGAGTGATTTTTATTCGCTATGTTTTCGTCGTGTATACTCACCCAAATTGTTTGTTTCATTCGTTAATAATTATTTGAATTTCATACATGAAACCGACCTATGAAACTTTCAGAAATTTAGTTCAACCTAACACACTTAGTACTTGCTCAATGTTTCTCGTTACTATTTGGGGGTTACAGAACAGGTACAGTGCGTGAAATAATTATGGTTGCATGTTGAGATATGCGTTTGAATTCATAAAAAGAACAGCGAGCTTTTCAGGTGAGTTGAAAAGCTCGGGGGCTGTTCACAAATCACATCAAGCCATTTTATGGAAATTTTGACCCCCCTCCCCTCCGTCCCCAAATTTATTGGGGTCGTCACGTTTTGCTACACTTCACTCCCTCAATCGAAGGAGTGTGTCGTAATATGTGAACAGCCCCTCAGAAAGTATTCAAAAGTGACGACTTTTCTGAGAAATTTTTGTTTTTCAAGAATGTTTTTGCACCAATACGAGTTGAACGGGGTGTCTCGTGGTGCTCGACTTCACATTTCCTCGCTCTAATTCACATTGCCCTAGCTGAAATACATGAGCCTAACCTCTCATTGGGTGTGGGTCTATTCTCTTTCGATTTAAAAAGGCATAAGCTTCGATTCGAACGAAGAAACTGTTGAGCTTCAGAAAAATCGATTTAATTTCTTAGTCCCATGCTAATATTCGAATCAGTTTATACGCATTCGGACACATACGATCGTAGGCATTGTATTCGAAGAAGAATTGATGATGGACACAACAAGAAGTCAGACTATGGCTTTTTTGAAAACAATATGAATGGAATGCATTAGGTGTTGCGATGCACTGATGCATGCGTAGAATATATCGTTTGCGTCAGATATGTATAATGTACGTTATGTGTGTCTGGCCTACGTATACTGTGTATGTGTATGCTAAACATCTGATACGTATGGTATGCGTGGTGTATGTATGAAATTTCCGTACGCATGTTTTCATGCCTAATTGATTTTCATATTGAACACGTATTGAAGATAGCAAACGCATGTGAGATGTAAGTTACGCATGATCAGTGTGATATGAGAAAGTCGCACATGGTGCGTAAACATACCCACGGAGTGTCATGCTTGTTTACTACCTGCCACATGCGAAACATTGCATAGTAATATGGCCCCTCTGCGAGAATGATTACATGGTTGAACATTTTCGAACAATTTTTCATAAATTAGTGTGCGTAATTCAACTTTTGCATGTGGCACTCAGTAACCCAGACTACAGGGGATATGCTGCTACGTAATTCATTAATTCGGAAACAAAAGAAAAGTCACTTGTGTGTTTCTGGGCAACTTGCTTCGGTAACTGTTTTGACATATTATGTAGTGACATACCTCGCCTTCGGCTCGGATATGCACAACGAATCATGACAAGCCTATTGGCCGAGAGGATTGGAGGAAATGGTGTCACACTTCAGGAGGAATCGACAAGAAATTGTCATGTACAAAGACAATTGCCAAGAGTAAAAGCTTCGAAAATTGGCAATTATAGGTTGTGAAACGTGACCGGATCGTGCCTCGCATGACCTGTTATGACATGCCCAATGAAATTTGAATAAACCATTTAGATATAATTACGACTGAAACTTCAGTTCTGATTCAATCTACTCAATAAAATGTACCTCAACTGCAATTTGGTTTTGAATGTCAGCCACACAAACCACTTAAATACAAGTCGGAATTCACTTTCCGATAATTAATACAAAATTGACACGTCGTCAATAGAATTGCATTGCATTACTGTCGACTCACTACGGCCTTTCGGCTGTAAACTTGGCAGACTTTTTTTTCCCTTGTATTTCAATGGCGTGTGTGTGTGCAATTTTAATTGAGATGATAGACAGAATTCAATTAAGACATGCAAATGGAAAAAAGAGTATTCTAAAGTGCAGCTGACTCTCCACATTTTATTTTAATTCGGACTAATTTAAAAAATTTCACATTTTAATTCCACAAACATTACTAATCGAATCGGAAATGACAAATCACAAAAAATAAAAACAGAAAACAGTCTGAATAACCTGCGGGTTATGTGGAATTCAAATGTTATATAAATGGAATTGCTCATACGAAATTCGATTACCTATTCTTCAAGTCAAAGTTCAATTAACAAGAAATTTCAATATAATAAGTAAACGTGCAACAGTAGTCGGTATGACTTTGGTATGACTATGGTGGTATGGCATGGTATGCGTACACGTACAGTCAATTTGGCCATTTATATTTCCGATAAAATATTCTTCGACTGAACGTTATATTCAACAAACAACAGATGGGTCACTTTCAATGAGAATAAAGGATTTGAAGGATATAACTTCACGTCACCCTGTACCTTGGCCTCAAATGGGCCTGTTGTGCGGACCAATTGATTCTAATGAAATCAACATCATTCGACTTGAAATCTAGTACATGATCTTCCATCTGTCAATCATAGATGGAGCAAATAGTCATGGCTGGTGTGGTCGATGTGGCTATATAAGAAGTACCTGGATGTTATACGGTAGTTCATAGACACTATTAATGATTAGTAGCGAATACTTCATCCCCTCTAGTCGAACCCGAGATCCCCGACGTATGAGTCCAACGCTCTACCGATTGAGCTAACTGGCAAGTAGCCATTTAATACTTTGAAATTGATTTAGACAATAAACCAATAATCAATGGCCTTAGCGAGGGGTGACGCACTTCTTAGAATAGAAAAGTCTAAGTCCAAGTCCCATTCGATCTAGTCAGTTTAGTCCCATTTAGTCCAAACGACAAACAAGCGCATCGCCCCTCGGACCTTGGACTAGTAAGGATGAAAGTCAAACAACATCACTCGTCTAACAGATCAGACACGGACAACGCCGGGTGTGGAATGGATCTAAGCCAAGTACAGTGTTAACAACGTTCATTAATATTGATTGCTTCCATATATATACATTGGAAATATTAGGTACGAAAAAAGTGATTGTCATAGCGTAACACTGTCTAGTGTACATATTATGTGCATGCGGGCATCCACTAAATAATAAAAATTTCCAATTACCTGGCCCGCCATTGTTTGGCTCAGCATTAAAGCTATTTTTAAGAATGTATTGGCCGTATAGGCATGATGTGCCCACAATCGATGAGCGCCGCATGTAACACCCAGTATGCCAACTAATGTCAGGAACGATGTAAATATCACAGTGGTGAAGCATGTGTTCGTGAATAGTACAATTATGCCGTACAGTCCGAGTATGTTCAGGTGGATGTAGAACAGAACCGATGGCCAACTGGAATCTCGTTTTGTACTAAGCTTCGGAGCATCGTCGGTGGTTTTCTGGCTATCGGTGGTCTGGGATTCGGATTCGTCTGTTTCCTTTGCTGGCATATTGGTCGGATTAAACTGTAAAAATCGAATTGAAAAATAATTTCCTTTTTTATAATTAACACACGCACATGATGACTAAGCGGAATATGGTTAATTAAATGATTTTGCAGATTTTTCTCTCTACGTTCATGGGAGGAAATGTAATGAGAGTTGTAATAATGATGTTTGTAAACATCTGTGATGTTTATTATGTTTGAACTATGCTACAATTTGACCTTATAAATCTGAATTGAAAAGTCAAGTTTATGGAACCGATAGGCAGAACCTGAAAACAAATTTGTTTTTTGTTCCTACACATTCGTTTGATTTCTCAATGTTTCGTCAAGCAAACCCATTCAATGTTTGCCAATAAAAATTTCTGTTTGCCTTCATTTCTTACAATTTTTTTTTTTCGGTTGTCAAATTGTTCGATGGGAAAACCAGTTCGGCTATTGTGCAGGGCCTATTCTTTAGGAAATTTGAATCTTTTAAGGTTTCACAAGGTCAAGTTCTTCCAATCGTTATTAGTGGAGCTGTACTACCATTGACCAATCTAACGATATCAAACCAAAATCTGATAAAAAATCAAATTCCAAATAATGAGCCCTGTTTGTCAGACACTTGAATGAATTACCAACTTTGAAAATTATTGGTAAAAATAAACACATCATGTACACCTTCAGCGCACTGTGCTACCGATTTCCATTCATCATTTTTTTTCTTCTGTGTTTCGTTTTACCGTAAAAATGCTTTACTCTCTCACACACAACACAACAATGTCACTAGACACGATCTCTTTGTGCGATTTGTTTGTTTATCTAATGTTATTGATGGAATGTGACGGAATTTTATGGTTGTTGTTAAGCCTTTATTGCTGGCCAAACACACCAGTCTCCAAGATTTTGAACATGACATTTATGCGATAAAACCGAATGATTATTGGTATAAAGTTAAAGCGTAATGTTGGTGGTGTCCATTCAATGCAATGCATTGACATTATTTGGGTGACAAAAACAATTTTGACTTAGAAGTCGAACGTTGACATGTCTGATGCAGGGTATTCTTTGAATTTTGCGTCCTCGGCCTCAATTCAATTCCATCAAAACTATGCAACATGCGGAGGCTCACATGCTATCGACAATGACGACAAGAATATACCTCTACCATACAATGTTTGTACAATGTCTATGGACAAGAATATAAACAATGACCTCCGAAAGGTGTGTTCCTATGTAGCGAAATGTTTGATAAAAACATTGAAGTGATAGATTCGTCAGTAGGAAATACACAAATGAGGTAACAGATTCCGTTATTGTGTTGGGGAATCTTTTTCGTTTCTTAGGAGTTAGGAAAGATAAATTGAGAGCACAAAATCAAGAACAAAATACAGCCCGAGGCGAAAATTTGCTTCAGCTGTTTTTAGCTGATCCACGATCCACGCACACAAACAAAAGAGCTTACACGTCTTTATATATACGATTAAAATGCCATGACGCGCGTGCGTGTTAATGTTTCACCCGTATAAAGACGAATAAGTTCTTTTGTTTGTGTGAGTGGATCAGCTGAAGCAAATTTTACTGCCTTCGGCTGTAATGTAAACTAGCCAAATAAGTTGACAAACATCATAGAACGTCAGTCGGCCATTCAATATTTTGTTGATCTAGTAAGAAAATATGGCGACTTCGACACTGATTTCCCGCACACTATTAAACAAAATGTTGTTCCTGGCTTTTATACCAAAGGGCGAATTAGATTCCGAAACTCGGCTTCAAGAACAAGCAACATTTGACCTCTAACATTTTGTTAGTCCAGCCTCAAGTCGAGCAATGTTGATGGTTGTTAGTTGTCTATGTACTTTTACCAACGATATGAGAAAGTCCAGGTATGCAATGTCAAACACCAGTTTCAAAAAACCCAACGATACCCAACGACGCAGACGCTCTAAAGTAGGTGCTGAATTCATGAAACTCGTGTCGAATTTCATTTCATGCAATTTGCAAAATATGACACGACATGCGTTCCAATTTTGTGCAGCTATGTGCGTGTGATATTTTAGTGCTGGATTGCTGTTGCACATTGCAACCCTCTGACTTGTACTGAGACATGTAAGCAACGAGTGACCCAGCGCTGTCTCCTGGATGCACAAACCTGTAATCCAAAGCATGGAATAAGGTGGAAGTGTACCATCAGACTAGGTGGACAAAAAGGGGAGTTCAGTCATAGATGATATGGCAACAGTTCATCGTTGAAATTTCTCTGCCATTTAAGTCAAAACTGGCATTCTGCTAGTTCTGGAAAGTTATCTCATTCCTTTTAGCGTGCGTTAGGAAAAGTACTATTGTCAACGTCAACTAGCAAGACAAAAATGTTCCACTACGTATTGCTGAAGGGTTTTCCGACCTTTTCAAATCCGGCCAAATTTCGTTAACTAATCAAGTTTTACGCTTGCACTTTGTACACATATGTGGTCAAATGCATCCATCACTGCACCGAACCACTCCGTACCAAAATTAATTTTTATCGACACAATGAAAACATCTTCGTTAATTTGTTGATATCTCTGATGGGAATATCGGAGAAGTAAACGAAGAGTGGCTAGATGTACATTTTAATGTCATTAGAGAAATTAATGAGAAAAGACACAAATAGACTGAAGTGCATCGAACACCGATGGGATCGGAAATTCATAATATCAATGAGACCACACAATTCAACGTGCATTTATAAGTTCCAGTAACAAAACGTGTTCGTACACACCAGAGTTTATTTATATTACGATTACAAAACGCTGTTTGTTTACCTATAATTTACAATGATAATAAATGTATGTCGTGTGTTTACATTAAAATTATGGGATTTTCGATTATTCATTAAGGTAAAGAATTTTGTTGAAATGGAAATTTTATATAACTTCCATTAATGTTCAAGCACATCGATTGTACTGGAAATTGTTTAGAGCATCATTTATGCAACCATATCATTAGCAAAGCATCTAAGGTAATGTTGCCCAAACAGCTGCAACTTCACACGAGGGTTTTTTGCCGGTTGAATAGTCGAGGAGGAACATAAGAGGGACTCGCATGAATAGTGGGAATAGTGTGCGACATAAACTAGCTAGCTGGCATTACATGTCAAAACAACTCTGCATCACTGCATCTTTAAATCATTCTATTATCCACCGTTTAGATTGCTTACATCAATTTCGAAAGTCCCTTACGGGAATTTACTCGTTAGATGGTCAAAAAAACCACTACAATCCAAAATAATCGGCTGGCGGTTATTTTCTTAGGTCACGAAAACCAATATTACCACTTTACGGTCGTCATTAACTTTCAAACAAAAGAAATTGGATGAAATTGAAAGGAAAAACTTCTACCTTCACTGTACTTGTACACGGCCGAATAGCTCGACTTAGGCTCACTTTATGGGCTCTAACTTCCGAGCCCGCGATCCGAGCTTGGCAAACTATTTTTACTTGGATTGGTGTGGTAAGCACCTTCCATTTGCACCATTTATCAAGAGCATTACTACCGGTAATATATGCGAGAAATTCCAACTAGACCTCGAGAATAGCACTGAATCGATCATGTCTCTGGATCGTCTCAACGTCTCAACCAATTTTGCTCATCTTCGAAAATAAACTGGCATTGGTGGATACAAATCGAGGATCGAAAGGCCCATCGAGATTGGTTTCGGATTGCTAATTCGTCTAGGGGGGACCACAGAATGTTTGCCCTTACTCAAGAATTTGAATTCGACGGGCTACAAACTTAAAAGTGAAATTGAGGCTATGAAGGTTCTGAGAACGGGTCTGAGAATAGCATGAGCAATGACTGTTGTTATCCAGCTGAAAGAGCATTTTCTACATTGTGCCGGCAGAATTAAAATATTCTTGACAGAACTATTACTAAATAGCTATCCTCAACATTACTGCCGAGGATTTTGCACGGAGGCCTCCATTGGGCCCATTGTGCTCACTATATGCT
>JANTFA010131666.1:0-13460 GCA_026413405.1 Phytosciara flavipes | reverse complement strand
TGTATGCATTAATCAATCCCTCTGTGATTATGTACTTTGGTCCGTCGTGTAGTTTAATGCTGCCTTCTGTGTTGATGTATGGAATGGAGATCGAATTTGAAATGAGTAAATACATCAGAGTGCCAACCGGCAGTAGGGGTCATTGTAGAATACTCAATTTAATTTTTGACAAAAAGTTTCTACTATTCTACTGATACTGACGTCGTTAAGAGCCCATCCCTCGCGACAGACAAAAAATAGTGAACTAAGAACGGAAATGCAAGATAGATATTGTGATACCAAAGCCACACATAAATAAAAGTTTCACAGATTGTGCGAATTGTTGTTGTATCAGCGATGGAGTTACCGACAGGTCGGTCTTTAAAGTTCTCAAATAAAAAAAACGAATTCGCATCGGGTTGACAATTTTCACATCTATCGCGCGAAATATCCGTTTAGGCATATGTTATGAAAATATCTATTGTCACACAAGTCCTTCAAACCACTACTGAAGTGCATAGCATCTAAGGTTGTGCCATATTACGTCGACGACATCAAGAATCCAACTTAGTATCATCCTTTATCGACGATGAAGTCGTGATATTGTAGTCTTTTACAGCAGAATATGTTCAATGCGAAAGAAGTAGTAGATTTCGCATAAACATTTCGGAAATGCTTAGATCAAAAAGAGGAACAGAGTTTCGAGTAAAATATACTTAAAAATCTTCAAACTAGTCAGGGGGCATGGAGGGCAAGCCCACCTTTTTCAGTGCTACCAGTAAATTTAAACCAAATGTTTGTTCTAGGTGAAACGATTCGAAAACTAAGACTAAGTTGAAATTTGTAATGAAAAATTACTCTATGCGTTGCCCGATAATGGATTGGAACCCCGATCATTGGGTTATTAGTTCAATGCGTTAGCTCAGAGCGGCTAAATTTCAATAACTCAATACATTGAAATCATCAATAACTCCACAAAAATGCATTTTATAAAGTAAAATGTGTCTTCTACTCCAAGTAGACCCTCCAAGTAGGAGGATGGAACACTCATTTAAGTTCATAAAACGCGTATTGGTCGAGTTATTGATGATTTCAATTTACTCTGGTAGCACTCAAAAAGGTGGACGTCATACTTGCATGACACCTTATCGATCTACTATCATGCTAAAGCTAAGGACACACGAAGCTATTTTGCGTTGTTGATAGGATCAACAATTGCTGCGTCATAATTGTCAATCTTAGCAACGAAATATTGCTCGTGTGTCTTCGGCATAACTGTGAGTCAGAATGACTCAGCAAGTAAAAGATTCTTGACAAAATCATGTAACATCTCTCAAGTAGCGACACAAATGAAAATTATGTTAAATATGGTCAAAGTTTAGCTGATCTTTTTCATACAACGAAAATGACCACGAAAATTACTCCCATGTCCTCACTTTTACTTTTCAAACAAAACGTAACAGCAAAGTTAGACCTGCTTGAGAAATGCTATGGCGAAAGCAAAATGATTCCACATAACCGTCCTTACTCAAATAAGTCATCAAATATTTAACGTAAAAAATGATATTATCAAAAGCTTACCATTGCGGTACCAGCCATTTAATGGTTTCGGGAAAACTTCAACAAGACACTCCAAAAGAACATGACTTTCTACCGGAGCGCCAACTAATTGATTTACGGCCTTCACCATGGGAGCAACTGGATGTTGTGTAATAGCGATGCGTTCGGAAAAGTAAAATGGAAAAACATATTTAGAAAATTTGTTTTCTTTTTGCGGACGAAAAGTTATTTTCTTTTTTGCTTTCCCCTACACAAACTTAATGTTTTATATGAGAAATTTATATTTTTTTAATGAGTCATTGTTTATGATCTAATTTTGCGATATTATTAGCGGTTTTCCCATGCAACCCACTTGACGAAAAGTTTAAAGGTTTTCGTTTTATGATAAATTAATTTTCGGTATTGTTGAGATGTCTGGGAACTTTGAGAAGGGAAGAAATGAATTTCGTATAATATACAAATATAAATGTCGCTGGGACCATGGCATATTAATCAATCAAAATTAATTTTTAATTTGAATTGAAGCCATTCTATTCAATATTGTAGCGCTTCAACATTAAATCAATAAATTAATGCCAATTTTAACACTGTAAACGTAAGTGATTACTGAATTAGATAGACTGAGTCAAGGGGTTGCTCACTGGATAGATTTTTGAAAAACACCAATTGATCATCTACATTTAACACTTTCTACACTTTCGTTAAATCTTCGTTCAATACGTTTTGTTGTGAAATTTCTTTCACAGCGGCTGTCGTTTCTCACAGTGGATGACGTTCCCAACATATGTGCGTACTTGAAGATGATGATCCATTGCCTATTTTTGAAGTATGTGCTCTTGGCAGTTATCTTTCTATATGGAAATTCTTTCTGATGTGCGACACCCAATGAGTAACCCCTTGGATCAAACCGACCCACAATTTTTTTTTTAACTTTAATAGTTAAGAGTTATCGCGCAAACTTCGAACAAGTTGCTACTCAACCCATCTGCGTTTCCAAAAATCAAGGTGTCGGTGGAAATCTTGGTTCATTACGAGTTTTACGAGGTGCTACTCGCATCTGTACATAGTGTCGTTTGTGTGAGTAGGACTGGTTAAAGTTGAGATGTTTCTTTTCTTCACATTTTATCAAATATGCATGCCGCACACTCTTCACTTCCTACCACACAAGAAACATCCGCTGGAGCAACTTCCCTTGTTAACTCAGACATGAATTTCTGAAAAGTGACTACTTGAGAATTATTTAAATTCAAAATCTTCGCCCTGATAAGAGGGACTTTAAATTTGACGAATTTGGCGAAATGTTGTTCTTCATATGAAACATTTTCAACAATGGATTTCCCGGGAAAAACTGCAGACCTTTCCCAGTAGCAGATTTATGCATGGGTCTTAAAATCCAATCTTAAATTCCGTGCCTGTATATTTTGGCGTGCAAGTGCGGGAGAGTGTGTCCCGTAACTTGTCCCTTTGGATTATATTTGGAAGTTTTTTTTAACATTCTCCAAATTTGATGCTTCTCAAAGTAGAGTTCATTCTTGGAACAATGCCGTGCACCCTACCTTCATATGTGTTATATTTCACTGAATCATTTATACAATTCAGCGAAACCATGGGAACACAATACCTGAGAGCGATTCTTTGTTAATTGTTTAAAAAGAAATGATCTGTATGGAGTGTACATATGGCAGAACGTGTGGATAAAGTTTTACCACAAGCCATCAAAATAATGTAGAACTTCGTACAGAATACAACGTTGTTCACAATAATGCCATCGTACAATATGTGCAATAACACAAAAAGATTTATACGTAAAACACACAACAACAACCATACTCACAATTAACTTGGACATCAAAACGTTTCGAGACGGAGGGCGGTATGCCATTAGATGCTATACATAAATATCCACCCATATCTGTTCGGTGTACTTGCTGCAAAGTTAATCTTTCCCCTTCAACATGCTTAACAACTGTACAATGTAAAACATAAAACCAATGATTTTAGTGGATATTCTGTGAGCGCGGCTAATATTTCTAGCTTTTTATTAATATAAATTACATTGTTTATCACGTCCTTCAGACCGTAGAACAATGTCCTTGCCTCCTTCCCGGCGCCATTGTACACTGGGTTCTGAGAAAGTTTTGTTTAAACAACAAAAAAACACGTTAAAATAGTTGCATGTGTGCGAAGCTAATTTGATAGAATTTTCATCTTTTGTCTGGGAAATGTTCATAGAATAATTTTGTTTACCTGGTACTCCTGTTGCAATGCACACCAACTGTATTTGACCGCCTTCATTTGTGATACCTTCATCTAGTGAGCCGGTATTCAATTCGGGCTCATTTAATATATCTGGAGGAACGACCACATTCAAGTGACCGGACTAAAAACACAATGAGAAAGTTTTTGAAAATAATACCAGCAAAAAACAAACAATTTATGCAAACTGGAAAAAGTTCCTTTATTCAGGATATTTATTTACTTTGGGAAACATGTTGAATGGAAAGGAAAAGATAAAGATAAAACAAAGTTCACATATTAGGAACAATGGGATATCAGAATGTGTGTGGGTGTATGTATGGGTGTGTGTGCGGCATTTTAATTGTTTTTCCAAAAAAAAAACTTACTTGACTTCGCATCGGATCTGTGTTGACCTGGCACATATAGCTGCCACTATCATTCAGTTGTACGTGGGCTATATGCAATTTCCATGTATTATGTCCGTTGTGGGTGACTGATAAACGTTGATTCAGCGCTACCATATGTGTATGAATCGCCAGAATTGCTTTGGAATCGGATTTAATCCAGGCAACCTATTTGATGTATGATTATTCAAAATGAGGATTTTAATTACGATTAAAAGTGTAATATGGCACACAGACAGTGTGTAACATTATATCTAGTTGCCGCGACACGGGCTGTTGGGTTTAAGGGTATTATGGAGGTGTAATGGGAAAACCTTTCAACTTTCAATATCCCCTCTGGATTTTGTGATATTTTGTAATTATGCTTGCGTGTGGGGAAAGTCATAGTTTTTCTTTATGTATTCAGCGACGGTTCTTCGTATTCAAGAATGGATCAGTTTTATCTGGTTGAATGTATTTAGGACCAACCGATTAAAAAAAGGAGCTGCCGTACAGTGACAACAGTTGTAAAATTGTGCATTCACCGTACAGCAAAGTAACTCTTTTTAGAACGAACATATTCGAAATCTTCTCATTCAATTAAGTCGACTCGATTGTAAGGAACGGGTTGACTCAGTGATAACGTACTACTCTTCCACCAAGATATCAATAGGATATTACATCCCTAGTATGGTAAAGTATTCTTCCTAAGAACACTGAAGCTTCATAATGTGGGGAGTTTGGTGCCTCTGACGACTTGTACAATGAAGTATGACATTTATGACTATGGGTGCTTGGCTTCAAGCTCTACCACCATTTAGAGTAGCTCTTGCATTTCATATTGACTTGCCAATTTTACAGACTCATAAATGGTGTGTGTAACAAAAGTTGACAAGCGTCAGGAAAACTACCACGACATCGAAAATTTAATAATTTATTTCAACGAGCATTAAAGTCAGCAGAAGTTCCTTGTTTACTTGAACGAGTGTTTCAGAACGAGCAATCGGAGCAAAATCCCATACGTCACTCATGGGAAAAAGGCGTTAGATATTGCACTTGTCGGTAGTGTATGAAAGTAAGTTCCCTACTACAGTGTTTAGCAATTATTAAAAATCATTGGGAAATGTTGCATCGGCTCGACATGCTTGACTTGGCAAGAACTTGGCTGAATCATCTCATTTTATAAATAATAAAAAATTGTATGACGTCACACATACACAATGTGTACGTTATATCCTAGCCTAACTTCAGGCGGGGGTATAATAAGTAGCACCAGATATCTGAAGTACTTTGTGTTAAATGTCTCGTTAGTAATGTATCATTCAATAAGTTAGGTAATAACACCGTTGATCGAGGGGGTAACCACTCATTGGAAATAATGGAAATTTGGGACAAATTTTTGACAAGTGGTTTCCCCCTCGCCGTTGATGGTGTTGTGTTGTTATTAGGAACCGTTCATAAATGACGTCACGCTGTTAGATGAGAGGGAAGTTAAGGAAACGTAACAGTCCCTAGAAATTTGGGTCACTTTGGACCCTTTTTGCGTGACGAGGGGAGACGGGAGTTTCAAAAATGTCTTCAAAATAGCCTGACGTCATTTATGAACGGCTCCTTATCATTAAATTGTATTACGAGCAACTACTAAGGCAGTCTCAGGTGTGTTGGATTCAGTTGGATTTTTCATAATTTTAAGTTGAACTATCGATAACGTGTCGAGCCATATTTAACATACGACAAATCTGTTATACGTAAATCGATCGGCGTATTTTCAATGAATCGAAACGAACATTTTTCACCTCATCTGTTACAAGATTTATTTCGATATAAGACGACGTTAGCTGGAGCTGATTATTTATGTTTGTCGTCGCTGTCGAGAACGTATGATATAGCCGTTGGTAAGAGTCTTAGAACTTTTTTCGTTTTTCCAAAACCAGATATGTAGAAAATCGAAAGGACGAAAAAAAAATCTGTGTTGGTTTTTCAGATGAAGTCAATACATGAGGTGGCAATCAATATTGTGTCTAATTTTGCCATTAAGTCAGTCACTAGCCTCAGCATGTATCAACAAAAGCTATCAGCTGGTTTGTTCAGCTGAAGTAAACTCTTTCGAATTCAGAAAAAAAAACGCAAGCTATTGATTAGCTTGATAGTGTAATCAATTGAGAAAAAGACTCTAGTTGCGATGCAACGAGACGTTGCGTTGTTACTTTTGTGCACTGCATAATGTATAAAAAAAACGACGAAATGTTCCAAGCTACATTAATTTCACATTGACTTGGCTCAATAGTATCGAAACTAATTTTAAAAAGAACTTTGAAATAACTAGAAAGAAGAAAGAGAAAGTTGCAGAGATGGTTCAATATATTTTGTGACACCCTCAGTATCATCAAACTTATATCCTCTGTCTTATCTGAACGAAATTGTGAGAAAATCCATTTATCAGTCAATGTCAGTTAAACAATTTGAGAATTCAAGTACTGGATACTTTGTGTGTATTCGATTCGAAGCGGATTGAATGTATGTATGGGGTCCACACTGGTGGAAACTTTGTTAAATTTAAGTTTTCAGTGACATCGTACACTAAGTCCATAAATCCGGATCTCAACAAATTCGTCAGCCATAAAAATTTCGTCTAGTTGGTGACAGCGAGAACATAAATTTCCGAATAAAACAAACAGAGAAAAAGAAGTGGCACAAAAGAGAGTGAAGTCAACAATGATACGAGCATAGTAAAATAGGGTTTTCGCATGCTTAATCTTAATAATGATCATCCCATATAATATTCCGTATCTATTATTCTTTGGGTTCGGTATGCAACCTAGAAGTGTGCGCTGAACACATTCCAGCTGAGCGCCGCCATCATTCGCCGACACCCATCGACAATAATTGATAACGGCTAAAAAAAAACAGAAGCATAATGTGTGTCATTTAGGGAAATTGCAGAGTCAATTCTTCAAGATCTCTTTTGAACTTCCTCGTTAGGCATGTGGTTAAGTTATTCCAGGAAGTCTACCAAATTTTGTTGAAGACCCACCTTCAAAATATGGCGTGCGACACCATATGGCGTTTTGAAACTTAAATTAAGTATAACTTTGCCTTTCAGCTGTTTATTGAAAAGTAACACCATTTTATCTCAACGATATAAATCCTTCAGAACTCATTTACGACTGAGTACAGGTATAAGTCGCTCTTACTTTCAGATTAGAAGCCCATAATTTAAGCCTTCAGCTAAATTCCAGTAATCCGCTTTATTGCAACTAGCTTCAAACTTCAGATATCAACCAAAAAAAATTTAAAAAGTTTGTCGTAAGCCGTTATTTATTCGAAAAGGCACTTTCTGATTGGTCATTACATAGCAATTTGCCCCCTGCGAAAGTGAGTCTTTTCATCTAGGGCAAACTTCTCATATGAAAACAGGCATACCAAACGACAAAGCAGTACATTGGGCGCCGCTCAGTAGTTCATCTGGTCGGAATCTCTTTGTAGACTCGCAAACTCACTGGTGTAGTTTGAAGAAACTCACTTTGGAAACTGATATTTTGACACGGGTAGTTACATAATTTCGTGTTCAGTTGGGATGGCTCTGCAAATCCACCGTCAGACAAATGGGCATAAAGTAATTTTCCATTTTCGAATTTCAATTCAGTTTTTGAATCGCTTCATCTGAACAAATATTGGGCACACTTATAAGCTCGACTCGCACTACAAAGTTGATTTCCCCGAATTACTTTCGCAGGCCCAATGTAATCTACTACCTGTGTATTTTCTGGAATAGTTTTTGGTTTTTTCTTAAATTTTTGCTTGAAATTAATCTGACCGCCGAGGAAAATCATTATCGACGCG
Organism: Phytosciara flavipes; assembly: GCA_026413405.1. Lineage (NCBI taxonomy): Eukaryota > Metazoa > Arthropoda > Insecta > Diptera > Sciaridae > Phytosciara > Phytosciara flavipes. Next base: position 5,457 of record JANTFA010131666.1, on the reverse strand, counting down.
CCGCCGTCAATGTCACGAAACTCGGCTATTCGCCGCCGAGAAGCTTAATTCGGCTCACACCTCTAATTCAACCTAATAAATTCGATATTCAATCATATTAAGTTTGAAAAATGTAACAATGCATCCATTGGAAACACAAAAGCTGAATCAATAGATTTTCTCATTGTTCAACAATTTTCTTTTATTTTTCATATTTTCGCGTTATCATGTCTTTGAACCATACCAACACACACATACGACATACCCACACACATACACTCACGTTGGATGCAAGCACATAAATAAATTTTTATAGTATTTTTCATGTTCGAGAAAAAAAGCTTCTTCATTTTCTTAAACGGGAAACATTTCGCTGCTAACCGAAGCCCTCAAAGTTAAAAGTTAAATTATACTCTTCTTTCTTCGCTTAATAGTAGTGTTATAGAATTATGGCATTTTATGTCTCTCTAAATAATACATATGGCAGACATACATGATGATAACAAAAATTGTTTACAAAGTTCGTATTTTATATGTGAAAGTAAAGTGAGTGTGTACGTTCCCATAAAGTGTTCTGTGTTTAAAAAACAAAAATTCAAAGAACGACTGCCTCATAAATTCGGCTGTTATCATATGCTGTGGACGGTTGGTTTTTTGTTGTTGTTGTTGCTGTGTGAGTATGTGTTTGTACGTATAAAGGTTAAATATGCGAGCAATATTATAGATATTAAAAAAATGTTTTTCATTTTACTATGCAGAGAGTACAAAAAAGCGAACTTTATGGATATCGCATATGTTTATGGTGGTGCGGCGGGCACACAAATAGTAATTTATGCAATCGAGTGATAAATGCTTTTTTGGCACTAGATGTGGAGATTGTCAATCGAGGCTGCTGCAGGCCCGGTGTGACAATACACATCGTATGCCTAACTCCAGGAACAACAAATCCAGCGAAGTTAGACGAACTTCTTGACGAAGTTAGAAATAGCGAAGCATGAATTGTGGGGACGAAGAAGTGGTCCGTTACTTGCGTTACACATTTGTAACATTTTGAGGTAGTTTCACCAAATCTGAACCTAACTCGTTAGTTCGGTATTGAAGAAACACGTGTCGTTTAAGCTATATGTCAGGTTGGTAGCCCAAAATTTCGGTTATCTATGACCAAAACAGTAGTTTTTTTGGGTGTCACTCACAAGACGTTAAGATAGTCCGAAATATCAATTCTTCCACGTGTAAGTCTTTGAACTCACACAAATTTAGTTCTGACTCGAAACAACTAGGAGTAAGTTGATTCGGATCGATCAAGTTAGATGACTTGGTCGATGTGATGAAGGTGTTTCCTTATTTTGACACAAAACAACAAACTACTGTTTTGGTCATATGTACCCGAAATTTCTACCAGACCTCATACATGACTTGAACGACGCGTCTTGACAATACCTTTCGGGGAAATAAAGACTTACTCAGTTTGGTTCGTATTATTCACAAACTAGCTGGGTTGTCCCGTAAACGGTGAACTTTAAAAAAGTTTTATTCGACCACTAGTCGTAGGCAAAAATAAAGTAGAAGAGGAAGTAGAAGATTCGACCACTCGTGCACAAGAAATTTGTCGACGAGAATCATCTCAAGGATCTCTCAGGATGACAAAATGACTATCCACAAAATTATTCGATGGAAAAACTTTGAGCTAGAGAGTGGGTGGTGCATCCGTGTTCAACTATCTTCAAAAAAAACATTGTAGAAGTAAATGTTATTGAGTACACCAGTCCACTCTGTTGCAAGCAGTGATGTATCCCCTTCCCCCAAGATAGTTCCAAACTTTCGGATTAAGTTTTCTGGTAAATTTTTTTTATTTCACATGAAAGAATACTCAAAACTTAACGAAGGCTTGGCTGCTTTGCAAGATTCCTGAGCCATGACTCAGAGAAAGTTCGTGACATACGGTGTTTATGTAGTGAGAGCTTAGTGCACCCAATTGAACCCATCGAAATATTTCTTGTGAGAGGTCGAATAAAGTGTATGTAAAGCTCCCCGTGACGGCGTTGTGTTGCTTGCATCCATCAAAACACAACCTTTTTCGATCGTGATGATTATTTATCGTCATACAAAAAGTTATTAGGGGACGTCAGATTGTTTGAACAAAAACGGAATCGCCAACAAAACTGGAAACACAAATAATTTTTGTTCAACGTAAAGCTATTGTTCAAAAAACTACGAAAATTGTTTTTTTCGCCTCTAAATATGAGATAGCATCGTGTGACCAAAACCAACAAAAAATAACTTTATTCTGCGAAATGTTGCATACCACCAATAGTATCTTCTTGTTTTGCGTTCGCAGACGATTTTGATCTAAAGCTATAACCTGACACGAGCAATAATGAAAATGTAAATTAGGTTACGATAAGACCCTCCATTATAAAAAACACTGAGACTTTCCGAGGTTCTGTTTTTTCCACCGATTTTTTCCAGTTTTTCCAGATATGTTTTCCATAATTTTATTCTGAGTACGGGCCTGGAGTACTGAAGTATGGACATCACAAATTATAGTTTTTGTTAGAGCCATATCAACAGTAAGCAAAAAATAATCAAAACACTCGTACACCCACTCACATACTGATCGGGAGGGTCTCTGAATGACGTGAGAGTGAAGAACAAAGTGTCAAACAAAAGATTGCATTTCGGTCAATATTACGCAAGTTGTGCTACGAATCTGAGGAAACTCAAACAATGACTACAAATAGAACGTACCTGATCGTAGCGAGTTTGTTTCTACTGGCGTTTTGCGTAGAAAAAGGTAGCACTTGTTGATTAAAACGATTACAAAACCAAACATTCGCAAAGTTTCGGAAAATGGAAAGTGCAAAATTGAAAGATTATAGGCCGGACCGGAAACGGAGATTTGGTTGTCGCGAATGTTTTGGTTGTGTTGTTTCCAAATCAAAATCGGTATATGAGTAACGATTTTATTATTCCGTTGAATACAGGCTTGTCGATCAAATGTTGGGAATGCCGTTCTGACAGTGATCCAAAGTGTGCGGATCCATTTGACAACAGTACTCTATCGATTACCGACTGCGATCTAAATGCTGAGCTAGAACATTTACCGGGCGTTAAGGCTACTATGTGCCGGAAGATGCGACAAAAAGGTCAGTGTTATAGACCTGGCGTTACGGTCTGTTCGTAATACTGGTTTTCACTTCAATTCTAGTGAATGGTGAGTGGCGCTATTTCCGTAATTGTGCATACATGGGCGAACCGGGCATTCATGGAGATGAACGATTTTGTACGATAAGAACCGGCACGTATAACATATTCTTGGAGTACTGTACATGCAATAGCAAGGATGGCTGCAATTCATCCGGGCTTACTTCACCGAAAATGATACTTATCTACCTTGCCGCACTACTCAGTGTTGGGTTTAAATTACTCAGTCGAGTTTAACGAAGCTCTTCCAGCCATTCAATTATTGCAAAGAAAAAAGTATTTTACTATAAAGTGAGTCCAGCCAAGTCCACTATAATGTAGCATCTGTTTTACTTGTTTTTTTTCGTGTCTTAGAATCTCATGAAGTCAATTTTGTTTCCATGTTCCAGATGATAGGGATAGTATTAGGGATAAGAGCACAATTTGCTTTCAAATGGTTTATCTATTTGAGTAGATAGACAAGGCCAAGAAAAAAGTTTCGGCTGACTAGATTTCCTGACACATTGAGATCATAGAAATTCTGGTAATTTTTTATGAAAAGTCTATTGATAGAAGATATGACTAAGACACTTTTCATCCTACTCACAACAATGAGAGTATGTAGCACTCGCTCCCAACCTAAATATCATTGTACACTAACACATTCTTATAGAACTCGATAGAGACCACATTGAATTTGTCACTTGTTGAACATTTTGAATAAAATTTGTGTTTTTATATTGAAAGCGATATTTTTTCACTCAAACGCTGCTCGGCAACACATGCTATTTGGTGACCCCGACGTGATCGAGCCCAAATTTTTATAGCTGAAACAAGTATTTTACTGAACGATCAAGAAGTCTGCAAGGATCACAGCGATTCATTGGATTTTGTTGTCAGAAGTTCAAACTTAGATCACGATTTATTTTCACGTGTGATGTTTGAAGAGTAGTGGTAAAAAGACGGCCAAGACATGAGCTAAAAATTTCAATAGCAGAGAAATCATCTCTATCACCGAGTTGCATGCAATGTTTTTCTCATAAAATGCAACGAAAACTCCTGATTTCGTCACTAAGTTAAGAAAAAACAATTTTTTTTTGGGATAAAGTTTTACGGTTCGCTTTTCAGAATTTAGTTTCGAGCAACTTTTATAATAGAATTACTTCAGTCATTCAACATGAAGGTAGGTATTTTGTGCAGTTTTGTTGATGAATTGTTTCAGTGCTTTCAAAAAGCGTTTTTCAAATGCATTTAAAAAGAAAGAAAGGAAAAAAAAACATAAAAGCAAATCGGCGCGCGTATAGTTCCGAAAACAATTGGGAATTTTTTCCTGTGACTCCAATTATTCTATCTCCTATTTTTAGCGGTACATGCGACATTTCGTAGAGTGCAATTAGTTCTTTCAATCAACATACGAACACAATGCGCCGCAACTGTGCCACAAAACACAACATGTTGTTGTTTGTTATTGCAGCCGCCACAATTGTTTTAATTATGAAATTTTTATTTTACTTTTGATATTCAAATAAAATCAACAATTTTGTGGTTTTGTATGCTTAAGTGAAATTTTATTGTCGTGGCTGCTGATAAGTATCCGCCACAGACGAATTATATTCATTTTCGTTTTTAGAAAAGGATGGAAAGCTAACCTGGGGACTTTGGTGTGACACCGTTTGCCTGAAAAAATGACGGATGGCACAACCTCCTTAAGCCTTGGTGACACCATTCACCTGAAAAAATGCCGGATGGCAAGACCTCCTCCAGCATATATAGAATTGGGCTTGTGGTCAAACTAGTGTTGGGTAGGTACTAAGGCTACATAGCTAAGTAGTAGGGTTACGTAAGCTAGATATACTAGAACGTACGGTGCTCCGTCGCATCGTCTGCTACGGCCTTTTCCTGGTTTTCTACTACCTTGCTTGAATTTTGGTAAAATTGAAATATTTCTGTAAAAAGGATATCTAGTTGTCAAAATAGAAACGATCGGGCTATGTGGTTGGGTGTGTTTCAGGTGACCTATTTACATAAATTTATAGGGAGCTTTAAGGATTGCCCAACATTTATCCAATTTTAAGTCGAAAGCGACTTTTTTGTAGCCAGTCGTGTTCATCGACATCATCTTATTTTCTAACAGAAAGCCATTCATGAAATTTATGTGCAACTTGTATTATCTGCTGGAGTTGCATACCTACTCTTCATGTAACGTATAAATGCAGTGGGGAAATGTTGTGTTGCCGATATAATAAATTTCATTTTATTTACCAGATAATTCAACATTGTGCGACGATTATTCTG
>JANTFA010131555.1:0-13461 GCA_026413405.1 Phytosciara flavipes | reverse complement strand
TTGAGTGAATCGATGAATGAACAAATGAATTGATAAGTAAATTTCAACGCACTCTAATATGAGAATATCGCGAACATAGGTCATACAACGCTGCGATTGCAATCCGAATCTTGCGTTTCGTTTTAAATTTCGAGCGAACTTACGGCGTGAATTGGTGTTGTTATGGTGGTGTGCTGTTTCGAAAGCATCGGTTTCTTCAACAAAGTTACTTCCAACAGAAGTACAGAACTGATATCGCTTTGCGTGACGCATTCTGCGCAATAGATTTCTATCAAAAAAATATTCACAACAAAAATTTTAGTAAACAAAAGTTGCATCAAAAGTTGACGAGGACGAAAGCAGATTTTAGAAAAAGTTGACGAGATGTTGAGGACGAAAGCAAATTTTAGGTTAGCATAATATTGTGTACTGTAAGGCAAAAACTTACAAAGTAGGAGCCGAATCATCTGCCACTTTGGAACTCATTTTTTTTAATGAAAAATTTTTGTTGAAATGTTTTTTTCGGTAAAATTTCCTTGATAGAAATCTATTGCGTTCATCCGCAGAATGTGTCACCCAAAGCTACATCAGTTCTTCCGGAAGTAACAAATAAGAACTTGAGTCACTTCTACCTTCTCGCTTCATTTTGCCTACGACTAGTGTTTGCAACGAATTTCCCGATTTTCTAGTTATTTTGGCTTACTTCGTCTTCAGTGAAGCCATCATTTAAAAATTCAATTTAATTCATGGCCGGTATGCGTTTTTCATACGTGTTACGGGTCTCGCATTCGCAATTTCCTCCTTCTCTTCGTTGTCGCATTTGGCCAGCTCAACTGTGTCCTGGTCTTCCCCCTTTACTAACTTTAGGGATGTCTATCGAAAGAGCTTTTCTCGCCAAATTGCTTTCATCGTGGGAGTAGACTTTAGCAAACCATTCGTTTTTGACTTTGTCAACGATGGTTTCTTTTATGTTCAACATGCCTCCTCGTATATAAACAAGGACTGGTGTCACATTCACCCTTTAAAGGTTTTCTACTGATATCGGCTGACGTGTTGTGTTTTCATACATGTATATACCCTTACCCATTGTGTTGGCATAAATAAGTTGTAAGTTGTGTGTTGTACGAATTAAGACATCTTTCGGCTGGTTTGGCTAAATTGAAAGAGGAAAAGTGTAGGACTAAAAAGATAAATATCCGAAGAGAATCGTTTTGTTTCACCAAATGATATGTAAAAATAAGAATAGATTTCATACAACAGTGTTACAAGACTGTTGTAATGATGTATAGACTGTCTTGATATACGGGCACGTCCTTTCATTTAAGCGCACAAATAAGTGTCGTACGTGGCCTACACAACCGAATTTCTTTTCCCTTTTCTTTTAGATTTTCTTCAGTGATTATGTCTTTATCATTCGTAGAATAGGCACAGTAAAAACAATTTATCTATCAATCATTGGTGCAAACATTTTTGTAGAAATCGGTCGATTGATTAATGTATGGTCGGTATGTTAACCATAACCATGAAGAACACCACAACTGCCTTGGTCTTATTTTGGAAGTTGAAATATGGAGCCAATTAATTTCCAGCTTCAATTATCGGAAATAACATCCGAGAACATGGTAAAACGAATTCTCAGACTTGACTCTCAGAAAGCCGACCAGTTAAGGTATTCGATTTAATGGAAATAATGTTAAACAATTTAACGATCAAAATGGCCCGACGCATAAATATTCATCAAGAGCTATTGATGTACGGATTCTGTGAACACTTCCATCATTTTACCTAAATTATCGAATCTTCAAACATTATTCTATTTAAATGGACTGTATCCTTTTCAACTAACTTCAGTGCTATTCTCGGAAAATGTGAATATCGAAGCTTTGATGTTTAACATTTCAGCATGAATTGCGCTAGCTTTCGCCAGTTATTTCATCAAATTAGTTCTCTTGGTTCATGTATTTGTTCGATTGACATTATTCCTTGAAAGAATGTTTTAATTGATTGAGAGGCGAAACAGAGCATGTGAATTTCAGGGAGCAGGAATGGCGATCGGATTTACATTACCGATGAATTGAGCCATTGAACAATTTATATCTCAAATATCAATGCTCTACAGGCGTTAGTCGTCCCCTGAATAGCAGTACTCTATTTGACAGCTGATTATGATCACACTTTTGCTTGGAGAGCATTGCAAATATCGAAAAAGTGATGCTAATCTATGAAATAAAAACCTGCGGATGAACATAGTTCATAGGCGTGGACGCACAGATGCAACGTTGAGGAAACCAATTCTAACAGTAAAACAATACTTGAAAAACTTACATTTGTCAAAGGAAATAACCGAATTACGGGATCATCAGCAATTCTGTCACGCAAAATGCGTCACCCAAAACGATCTTTGTTGTAAGTATAGAAAATCTGTGAACGAAGGGGGAGGGGTCGAAAATCGTGAAAATCGTGTGTACCTCATTATTTAAGTAGCTTTTAAGTCATCCTACCGCATACTACTACCGCTAGCCAAATTAAAACGCTATGACATGAACGGGGTGATAAGGAAATGCCGCGGGCATTGTGGAAAATGTCTCACTCTCTGTTTAAGGTGTTTGCGGTCTATGATTTTGTGAGCTTGGTGCGTTTAGATTTATACTTAACGTTAAAGATACCACTAGGTGTACTCAGAGAAATGAATGACTCAAGAATGTGTGAGTGTTTTTATAGGATGGTTGAGGCTCTAATAGGTATGTTATACTAGAACTAGACTGATTCCTAAAGCGAAGGTATTTCGATTGCTAAGATTGATGTTTCAAGACTGTTTGAGATTTATTAAAATGAATGGACGTATTTGTTTCACTGTATCAGATATCCGTACTTCAAACAACAACCCTGATTAAGATGAATGGAACAACGAAAGACAAAGAAAATTGCGGTTGGATGCTTCGTAATGATGATTCGGTGTTTTTTCAATCTTACCTTTTCGCTGTTCTCTTAATATACATCAGGTCCCCATCGCAATGCGCAAGTAGAATAGAAATTCTGTACAGCCAATACAAAAAGAATAACAAAGGAAACGAGACGAGACATATTGAACGTAACGATTTTGCAGTTTATTTACACTTTTTTGCAGCCAGACAACAAAATTAAGATGAAAATTAAAATTCTTTTTATTCCTTAACATTTTTGTAGATTTCACCAATATAGCTCAGCCCCTCTGCACGACGCCTAAGTAAAACCTTATCACAAGCCGGCTCCGACAGAACTTTGTCGCAGACAGAACGTAAAACACTCTCCACTTCCAATTTACTTCCTTGCCACAGAGCGAAAATTCCCTTCTTTGTAGCCTCTTCGGTCAGTTTCTCCTTTTGATCAGCCGTAATAGTACCACGCTTCTCGCCTTCTTGTATTTGGACAAACGTTGAGTGAACATCGACGGCTGATTTGACCGTTGAAAATGTTTCGCTGACGGTATGACCCTTCATTCGAATCCGATGAAACAGGCTGGGTATGCCAAGAAATTCTTTTTTCGACAAATACTCATTCGCCTTGAGCGAGTAAATATAACCGACGGAATGTAGCAAATGTACACCAAAACTTTGCACTTTCAAATCTTCTGCCTCTAAATTGATCGCATCGAGGAATGCCTTCTCTTCGTCCTTTGCAGTGGGGCCGGTTGCATTAACATATGGCGCCAGTTTTGTTATCAAATTATCAGATAATTTATCTACACGAGCTTCTCGTTCCTTTCGCCTTTCGTCAATCTCTTGCAACCTTTCCTCCATGGTTCTCTCCTTCTTTTCGCCGTTTTCCTTACCCTCCTCCCCGACATCTTCTTTCGAACCGTGCCTTGCCATCATTGATTTGAAATGTTTCCCAATCGCTAGTTCGCCAATGATGTCAACGAATCGATCGCCACCGAACTGTTGCTGGAAAAGCTCTTCAGGGTCGATGAAGCCATCTTCGGGAGCTGAACCTCGACCTGGCCCAAATTCGTTGTATTTTCTTCGTAGTTGTGGATCGATCAATACCTGGTATATCTCGGAGATTTTCTTGAATTTCTCTTCAGCTTCGGCACTGCTATTCTTGTCCGGATGGTATTGCATCGCCAGGGCATAGTATCGTTTCTTGATTTCTGCCGCGGATGCAGTAGGCGACACACCGAAAATATCGTAATATTCCGTTGAAACTGGACTCTCATCGGATCCAATTTTGAATCCGAATTTTTTGGCAATGCCTTGGGATGTCGATGACGATGCACTCGACGAATCCTTTGCTGTGAAGAGATTCCGATTTGCACAATTGTAACATTTAACATTAAGTGGACGGCCAAGTTTCGACGGGTCAGCTGGTAGCGGAAATTCCAATTCTACTGAACACTTAATACAAATTATTGTCTTAAATTGGGGTTTTCTGCCTTCTATTGACTCGTCCATATTGTGGTGAATTCCTCGTTAGAGGTCTCGACAGATCTCAGAAGCAGTAAATGTATGTGTGTTTCACCAATGGACGCGCACCTCACCTGAAAATCACGAAAGAACAAAGTATAAGTTTGCAACGCCAACACCATCAAACCGAAAAAAAGGTGAGTGTTGTGAACAGCATTGCGGAAGGCACCGTTTAAGATGAGAATGAATATTATCAGGAAGCGAATAGCATATGAGCTCATTTCTTCCAAGTTCTCGACTTAACCGAACAAAATTCATCAGACACATCAAACACTCTCTACCATCGTGCTAAAAAATGCTCATTCACAAAAGTGAAACATTCAAAATTCCGTCATCCCTGTTCCATGGCGCACACAATGAAAAATTTGAAGCGAAACATCATCAGTATCGATTTTACGAGGAAATTTTCCTGTGGTATAAACTGTTCACCGAATGAATTGTGAAGGAAATTCCATTGTAAACCGGAATGAAGGACATTATTACATCACACAGGACGTCGAGTGCATTACACATAACTTTCTGGGTGTTATCAGCAAAAATCTTGCACAATCAAACACATTTCATTTACGATAAATTTAACTTCGAGTGAATTGTCATTCAAATAAACTCTTGATTGCCGATAAAAGCGTTTAGCTTCACTTATAATCTATTAGCGTGAACGTGAGTAAATAAACAATCGGATGGATTTATTTAGTTTTTATTATTAGACCTCTCTTACCAACAAAAATAAACACAAAATTATGTACACACAAAATTGACGTGCGATACACACGGCCGCAATGCAACTATTACAAAAATATATTCGAAATGTCAAGTGAAGAAAAATAAGGCGTTGTACAATGAAGTATGAGAAAAGCAGGAGGGTTTACAGTGTATGCGTCAGTTGATGGATGTTATGTTGGCGATGAATTTGAAATTTTAATTCCATGACTCTTGTTTGTAGAGAATGTCGAGAATTTAATTTTTGTTTCTCTTGAATTTTTATGTTTTTAATGTAATTACAGTAGCAACGAACACCAGGCTGAGCATGAACATTATTCACAAAATATTTAAGATGTTAAGTAGCTTTAAAGCTTGCTTTCAATCACACATGTAGACAATTTTCATTTATTTAATTTATGAAACGTTGTTCGGCTCAAGGATTCTTTCGTTATTTGCAGTCGCTTTGTTATGAACGATTTTCTTCATTCATACAAACGTCGACAAACATTAATGAAGATAAAATCAATAAAATTTGTGACACTGTCATCGAATGAGTCGACAGATATTTGTGTTCTTCGGCCATAATATGTATAAACTGAAATTGGATCTAACCAACTCATACTTATTTTTAAGCCAGGCAGGAGTCGTTCATTTTTATAAAGTCACATGCTACACAGATAAAAATTTGGGATTCAAATTTCAGGTCCTTGCGGGATTACTCCAGAGGTTGTTGGGTGTTAGGAACGCCTAGGGATTCGAAAAGTTATTTCAATCCCCAGTGGATTTGACACTTATCAACAACGCTTCGAGAGAAAACAATTTATAAAATATAAAGGAAATAGCTCGGTGCTTAGATTCCAGACTGGTGTGTAAGAGGTCCCAGGTTCAAGATTCATCGGATTTTTTTTTTACAAACTTTCATTCGATAAGTGAAATAAGTGACTCCCTTCCCGTTTCACACATATTGACATCAAACACATCTCAAAATGATTCGGTCGCGTACTGTTAATCCCAAAAAGATTTGGATCTAGGTCCATAGGTAGGACCTAGATATGAGCAGTTGAATTTATTGCAATGTACACAATGAATTTCGATAGAGCAAAAAGCCATGAAACGAAATATGCTTGAAATTACGCTCAGAGACTGAATGACAAGTCAATCGATTCGACATAAAACAGGGGTCGTTCCTGTCATGGAAAGAATAGCATCTTTAAAGTAGAGATGGGAGGGATACATTGCAAAGAGGACAGATGGATGTGGACCAAAAAAATTAATGGACTGGAGACCACCATCTTGCACATGATCTAGACCATACCAACAGAATGGGATCACAAAATTCTTAAAAGTAAAGAAGAGAACTCGCAACAAGTAGCAATGGGTCGTTCAGAGTGGAAGAAGATACATCCACCAAAAACTCTCCGTTCAGTTCAGTTCAGTTTTTAGATGAAGATGAGCTGGTCGAGGTTTTTTGGAAATTCAAACCGACCCTAGCTGAACCTGAATTGAATTTTTGAAGTCCGAGAATAATCCCAACAATCTACGTTTAACGAAGTAATTCAATAGATTTTTACATGCTTCATGCCCCGAAAGTAGACCACTGCACCAGCCAGCCACGCCGAAAAAGTTTCATATTCTTTGGCTTATGATTTGAAGTGCTAGATTTGCGTTCACAAATAAGATGTCGCACTTCATAATGTTTTGGGAAGTGGATGACATAATGATGGATATGAGTGCTTCACTTATCGTATGTAAAGTTTACCACAAGATGTGTGTCATCTTACGCGTATTATAGTAGATGTGGTGCTTGCATAACATTTTGAAACGTATACCTCATGGTAAAATTTCATCAAACGCCCAACACGTATCGATAATAAATAGTAAACGTTTAGGGTATTTGTATATACGCATGATGAGTGTGATTTCATTGAGCGTAAAAGTACGCTGTGTATTTGGATATTGATGACAATTTATTATTAATGGCAAGCGATGACACGGTTCTCTAACAAATGGAAATATTAAACGAACTTCGGTTACTCAAATTTCAAAATATTTTATTCATTGAATTCAATCAAACTCACTGTTGAAACAAATAAATCCATGACGTCAATGACAGACAATTAATTTCATCGTCATCGCTCGTCAAGGTGTTCGGCCACAAATTGTGTAACAGTCAGCCGTTCCCACATCACCACGTCAACATCAAGATAGGTAAATTTTCACATGAAAATCTGTCATGTTAGTCGATTATATGACTGACGCTAACCTCTTCAGCATTATATAACATTTGTTGGTTAAAAGTCGAATCCGTTTGAGTAGTTGCAAAAAAGTCACTGTCTGGCAACATTGAATAATTGAATTTAGGCTGGATAGCTAAGAGTTTGGTTTTTGTAATAGCGACAAAGTTTTGCGACTACTTCAGCCCTTTGGTTGAAGTAGTTGCGAAATTTACATGATTTAGCGACAATTTTTTTCAACTACTTCAGCTCTTAGGGTGAAGTAGTTGCAAATCTACAAATTAAAATAAGAATTTTCATGTCATACTTTTCATACAAAAATTAAAATAAGAATTTCCATGTCACACTTTTCATTCAAAAATTGAAATAAAAATTGCGTCACGGGCGCTATGCTAACTCGCGCCTATGATGACAACCTCTAGACCTGTTGATCCATGACATTGATACATCTTATTCTACTGCCAGTAGTTGTAGAAAAAATGTTGCTAAAAATTTGAAGATTTGCAACTACTTCAACCTATGAGCTTAGTTGGAAAAAACTGTAGCTAAAACGTGTAAGGGCTGAAGTAGTTGCAATACTTTGTCGTTACATAAACAAAACGCTTAGCTATCTAGCCTAAATTGGATCTTTATTCAGTGTTGTCAGACAATGATTCTTTTTTCAACTGCTTTTGCAACTACTTCAGAAGGCTGACTGTCGAGCATTGTCTTATGTGATACTGTTAACGAAATTGTGCAGCGGTGAGTATAAGATGTACATTCGTACAAAACCAAATTACGGCTCATGCTTGTACCGCACAGTGCGAGGAGGGAGGAAAGAACGAGGCTAAGCGAAGATTCAGTTACAACTGCAGCTCTAGTTTGTTAGACATTTCAGGTACGTGTTAACAAGACGGATCATGACGTTCTATTGTTTCATTGTTTGAATGTTAAGGAGTTCCATAAAGATTTCGGGTATGTGTGAACGATCCGTTACAAAATCTTAGCTTAAAAGATATTGTTTGCAAAGCACTAGGCGTGTTGAATGAAGATTATGAATCAATGCCCTTTGTAAAAGGTTAAATTGAATCTGACACGAAAAAGAGTGCATTACAAGCATTTAAATAACAATTAATTTTGTCGTTTCATCCCGCTAAGAAGAGACCACCATGAAGATGACAAAGTTCAACTTCGGTTTTCGGATGATTTCTCTTTGAGGAGCGCTTATCATTGAACAATCTTTGTCCATTCAATGCTTTGAACGTTGAAACATTCATACTTTGTAAATTCCTTTCAATTTTTCGAAAAGTCTCGTTACTCCTTTTCCGTACTACTAATCTAATACGACCAAAACTTCGAGGTTGTTCCTATTTACAGCTTTCTGACTACCTACGTTTTTCATTTATTTAGTCCATCGTTCACAGTCATTTTTTTCTTTGAAGAAAAAAAAGTCAGAACGAGTGAGTGCGATACCTCTTCTGTATACGCTGTTACCACATTATAGACTGACTAAACCACATCGCTTTAATATATCGAATAATAAAAGTCAGCGTGTATCGAGCATACATAACAAATAATAATCAAATAAAGCTTTGCCTTTATGTACATACCTCGACTTAACACACAAATGACATCAAAGGAAATGTTGTCATAAAACGAAAATGCGAATTCTGTTTTCCCCACATTATATGTACACACATGCTATGAAAGCCAGACATTTTTTAATTCAAGCAGTGCGACTCTATACACGGATTCCGGATTCCCATAGTTTCATTCATATATTTCGGATCAGTCTCTGGCCTCTCTCCTCAACCCCAGCAATCATTCTCAAACCACAGAATATAATAATAACGTACACACACACGTAATGTTGTCGGTTTGGAATGGGAAGAAAATAAAACAGAAAAACATGAATGAAACTAGAATATCAAATAAGTTAGTTATTTACATGTGATATTTTTGTTCGTTTCCTTTTTCGAAATTACGATGGAATAAAAACTACATTCTATGTGATATTTACAAGTCATTTGTGTACACACTCTGTGAATAGACAATTTTCCTGTATTTATTTTGTATCCTGTAAAATGTATCGCATTTGAATTTCAACTTTCGATTGGTTTTCTTTCCTTCCTTTCTTGACAATGATGTACTGTTATTATTGTAGATATAGTGAAAAAAGTTGAAAAAGCGTTAAGATTTGGTCCATACTATCGAATCTGTCACTTTGGGCTCGTGCAATAATGTCGTCCATACGATTTTCTAGATTTTTGACCCATCCCTTCCACTTTCGTCATGTTTCCTATAGCTTGGCTTGCCTCGTTTTCTCGAACCCACTCCCACTCTTGTTTGAACGTCATTATTGCACGAGCCCTTTTTTCAATTGAGTGTTCTCTGAAAACTGGTATAAAATCTTGTACTTCATTAATTTGAACATTTGATCAAGGTATTTCTAATTGTGAGGCATCGAATTTATGATGCAATTTTTTACAAGAATGAGTCTGTTGACAAGGTATGGCCAATCGTTGGAATTTGTATGGACATTCGGATTTTGCGAAGGATTTTATGTTTTCGCATCGAACGAGCTCATTCTTGTAGCAAATTTCATCAGAAATTTAAAGGATGAGTTCGTTCGAGGCTAGAAAAGTCCAAAATCCGTGTGGCTTATTAGGGCTTGTACGACTTAGCAACAGTGAAAGTAGATGGACAGGTATGGCCAAGTCATACAAGCCAGAGGACATACGAATTTAGCTTTTTTATAGCCTTGAACGGACTCATTCTTAAAATTAATGAAGAATTTCTTTACAAAAATGAGTTCGTTCGATTTGAAAAAGTAAAATCCGATGCAAAATCTATAGTCCTCTGGCTAGAACCGATTTTGACGTATGGCTAGGCTATACCTCTCTAATCTACTTTCATTGCTTAGCAATGCCTTGTCTCTATTTTCATTGAAAGAAGTGACTTGACAATGACAACCGTTTTAATGTTAGCTGCGTGGATTATTTTTTCGACAAGAGTTAACTTTTAGTCCTTTGCTCAGACGATTGACTGACCTCACGAATGTTTAACTTGAGTAAATTTCAAACGATTCGGAGGAGTTTTTGTAATGCATGGGATCAAATTGTGGAATTGAGGATCCGGAAATGCAATTGAATGAATCTAATAAGATTTTTATGACGGCGCTACAACTTAGTCATGCATCATTTTGGATGACATTCGGAAATTATTTTTCGCTGTGTTTTTCTATATTTCCATGTCTACTCATTTGCACAAATTTCTGATTACCTCTTACCGATTTGCAATGTGAAAAACATTGCTACTTTGAGTAGAATCGTTGGAATTGTTGAGCTGGAATTTTGTTATTTTATTCATTCCACATGAGTACAGCGTTAAGATTACGTAATGTGCATGCATGGCAACACGTCTCTATATATTGCATGTGGAAGGAAAAGCATGAATCGCGGTTCTTATTATATTCACAAAATGTAGTGTTAAAACACAGTCCTTCAGGCGTTCATGAGTGTACATAATTGTGCCAGCAATTTATTGTTTTAAATTGTGCCATTTCTATACTAATCTTTCGCTCGCTCGACCATACACTTAATACACTCTTCCAGTGTATTCAATAACCAAGAAGAATGAGACACTTAGATACAGGATACAAAATGTATCACAGCATGATGAGGACCCGTACGAGTAACCAACGACAAATAGCTAGTTGTCCATAAAAGACATACATCTTAAAACTGCTCTACAACACTGCTTGCATTGTTAAAATTGATTGCAACAATTTCGAAAGTCTTCTACGATGTCTAATTTGAGAGTTTACCTCTGAAGAAAATCCACCAAAGAGAAATTTACTCGAGATATGAGCAAAAACCCAGATTTTGGAGTGCAACACAACGCCATCTAGGTATCATTTCTCAGGCAAAAACACTAAAACCCAAAATGCGACTGGCGGCTATTCTCATAGGTCAAGGAAAAATGTCTTTATCTTTCAATCAAAAAAAAAACTCGATTTATATGCCACTGACCTGATTCTAATAAATTTTTCCCGTATAGAGATAGTCAATACCTTTCAAAAGAAACCAAAACGACGAGAAACGGATAAAATTTACAAGATTAATATAAAAACATAAGGGTGTACGAGTAGAGCACGGTTAGGTGTCTATAGAACTGCTCTGCAATGGTATCTTTGAATTAATTTATTCAAACTCATCACTTGTTAAAATTCCTGACAGCAATTTCGAAAGCCCCGTTCGACATCTCATTTTTAAACCAAACTCTATAAAAAATTCATCAAAGTCAGGTGACGTTTACTTGAGATATAGACAAAAAGTACTAAAATCCGAAAAGGCGGCTGGCAACCCTTTTCTTAGGTTACCGAAAACAGTATTAGAACTTCACGGTCGTCTTTACCTTTCGAACAAAAAACAGATCACGAAAGTCGGATGAAATTTACTGGAGATATCGACAAAATACTCTACCTTCACTTTACAGTCGAGTAGCTCAAATTAAGCCCACTCTATGGACTCCAACTTCCGAACCCAAGATCCGATTTTGACAAACTTTTTTTTCCTGGATTGGTGAACTTTCTGCGAGCAATACCGCGGGTAATATATGCAAGGAACCTCGACCAGACTTCGAAAATAGCACTATTTCGACCATAACTTTGGATCGGATCGATCGATTTTGCTCATCTTCGAACTTATCCTGGCTCTTTCGATAAGAAATCGAGGAGAAAAAGTCCCATCAAGATTGCTTTCGTTTTACTCAAGTTATCGTGATTACAGACAGACCGACGTACATTTTTTTAAATGCAGATCTAGCATCTGGGGATGACCCTAGAAGATTTGCCCTTACTCCGTGGTTCGAAATCGACGTGTTACAAACGTAAGGGTGAAGGCATGAGACCCTCGTACTTCGTACGTGTCTAAACATTTAGAGGCCTTAAAGGCCTCAAAATTTTAATTTTCTTAAAATCGATAAATTCCAGTATTTGGTGAGATATGGAATTTTAGAGTGAGAAAAATTGATAAAATTTTATTTTGCAGCATCTTACATTTACCTACCCGTGTAGCGTGTACGCGTACTGCTTAATGAATTTTTTTAATAGACCTCTAACTCACTATCCACTGGATCAATTTTGATACATATTCTTTTTCTGAGTGGGTATCGTCAGTATCATTAGTATCATCGATTTTTCCCGTGTATAGGTAGCCACAGAATATTTCCCATTACTCGGTGTTCGAATTCAACTTGTTACAAACATGAGAGTGAAAACATGAGACCCTCGTGCTTCGTACGAGTCTAAAAACAAATTTCAACAGTTTCACTGTGCCCAAATTGTTAAGATCGTCGTATTTAAAGTCTACTACTTCATTTGTGTAAAGTTGCCGCTTGTTTTGGATACAAAATCTATTACTTCATTATTACGGCACACATTTTCGCTATTAAAAAGGAGATCATTAGCCACAGTTCGTCGTTATTTCTATGTCGTTGTTGTTGATAACAGATGATTAGGACTAGCCGTGTTAACACAATGTGTATTGTTCCCTACTTATTACTATTAGTAAGTCAGTTTACATAACATCTTTACGCGGAGACGTGATACTCTGATGGAATGGAATGCATTTTCAAACGTACAAATTCAATGAGTACTTTTCGAAGCATAAAATGAAATTCTCAATTACTACGAATACCTTTGAAAAATATTTAAATAAAAACGAGTACAATTTTTTGGGGATAATACATTATTCATCTGCTTAGATTCAGAGAAAAATAAATAGAAAAAAATAAAATACAAAAAAACGTACACACGGTTGACAATTAAGACAACAACGTATACATCGTGTCACAGTGGAAATGTTGAAAGCATCTCACACAGCTCAAACAGCATTTCGGTATAAATATAACTTTAGGTTTAGCATTAAAATAATGAAATTGATTACCATGGGGTATGTTTCGGGGGGTATGTTATTTGCAGCATTTGCAAATTTGAAACATGAAATGTGTGTCTCATCTATATACGTCGTCGTACATGTATTTTTCTCGGGATAATAAATGAGCTTGTTTTTTAAGCCAAAATATTATTTGAAAATACACGACAAAGCTATTGTGTGCTTTTT
>JANTFA010131444.1:0-13462 GCA_026413405.1 Phytosciara flavipes | reverse complement strand
CACCGATCTGGGAATATTGACACCATCGGCGGTCAGCGACGAGCTCATTAAATTGTATTTATAGAGAGGAAACGCACAAAATAAAACCAGCAGCAGAAAAACAAAAAAAATATTTCATTTTGCTCGTTTCGCTTGCATTTATTTCATCAATGATGCAACCGTTTGACATCGATGATGAAAGTCGATGAATTTCAAATTTGAACGCACGTGTCCACGCCCGGATAGTTCGGTAAATTCAATTCGTACTTTTGTTGGAGAGAAGGTGGCACAAATCTACCGCCCAAGTAATGATACTGTCCCGTGTAGAATTTCGCGCACAATTTTGGTGCTGTTAAACTGATCAGTAGCTGTGGTTTGATTCCATCTTCGGGTGGGCCATTCTCAACGTCCCAGCCACTGGGAATGTCGATGCTGTAATTTTAAATAGAAATTCTTTATTGTATTGGCAGAAACCATAGCCATATGAGTGTGCCGACTAGAGGTAGATGAGTGACGGATATGTAAAGAAATCGAGGTAAGTTCGACAGTCTTTAACTTAAAGAAAATCCACTTCGCACTGTTGAATGAAACAACAAAGATTTGCTCAGCTGTGTCATAGACCTACCATAATTCAATGGCGGGAACGAATCTTTTCGTGCCTGTTTCTAGGGGTCGATAAAATCTTCGCTTATCGGTCTTTCCCTTTTGAGTGATTCTGGAAGCTAGAACGGACTCGAAAGTATAAGCTCAGCTTCAAGCTGTACATTTTGAAAATCGTCCTTGCTAGAACTATACATAGTTCCCAGCTCGTAGATTTGAGACTGATCCTAGATATTAACGTATTAGGGAATCTGAAATTCCAAATTTTGAACGTGCGTAATTTGTGACGATGGTGTGATAAGTTCTTCTTTGATAAGAGACTAGGTCTGATATTGCAACAGTCTAAAGGGCGAGTGAAATTTCAAATCACCTTGCAATTGGTCTGCTTGTTTTCCTCATGACATCCATAATATTCAGGAAATCTGAGCGTACTGGCGGCTTAAAGCTGAAGCCGAATAGAGCGTCAACAATGATATCGAATTCATTTGCTTGTTCCAAATCGACCGTCTGAACCATACCAATGTCCATCGATTTGCATTGGTGTACCAAATTGCGATACAGTTCCTTATCAACTATTCTTGGATAGTAAATTGTCGGCACGTAGCCCATTAACGCTAAATGTCTAGCAGCTACTAATCCATCACCACCATTATTACCAGGACCGCAACAAACGAGCAATTTGTTTGATGTTAGCCTGTGTATGTTGTGGAGAATAAGATTGAAAAATTTATCGGCTCTTGGAGTCGGAATTGATTACTCTTGAACCGGAAACGTTTTTGCTATTGAGTGGGCAACAGCCTGACCTATATTGGATTGGAAATAATTTTTTTAGAGAATGAAATTATGGCTCCAAATCGCAAGATGGAAAAACAGACCGGCCAGTTCCATTAGTTGATCTACGCTGAATTTGTAGTCATTGAATAGTTCAATGTCAATATTCGTTGCTTCGGTTTGGTTTAAATATTTCATTTTTGGAGTGGCGATTGTTTGGTGACTTGAAGATGCCGAGCCGGTAAAGTTGCTGATCTGATAAAATTTAGAAACAAAACAAATGGAATTAAAATACTCGTACAGTGCAGTGATTTTATACCGAGGAGCAAAACAATGTCCGATGGTGGACGGTTTGAAATTTCGATTGATTAAAGCGAATCACGTTAAATAATTGACGGAAATTTCTGGTTATCATTGATATGTATTATCAATCGTAATGTTTACGTAAAAAGTAACTAACTTGACAGAAAAACAAACCAACTACGAGACTGTTCCAACCACGAAACGACATCTGGTGATGTTTACTAATGTTCTGTGGCGACATTAAGTGGGCACCAGATTGAAAACTTTCCTCGTCAAATTCGTATTCTTACGTTTAACTTCTATGGACGGTCGATGTGAACTTTATAGTCAGTGCAGTCTTGCAAGATTTTTGGTGCTAAAAGTTTGAATTACTTGTTCGACGACAACATTTAACTTGAAACTCGTTGGTGCTGTTTTCGCTCAGCTGTTATATATCAAAATAATACTAAAAGCACTCAATGAAGAATAAATGCTAAGCAATATCTAAACGCGCAAGCGCATAATCAGGTTCTAAGAACTCACGACCGTAAGATAGTTGCTGCAATTCATATTTTGATTAGATGCCTCGAGCCATTACTGATGGAACAAGCTCCAAAAATTAGATTTTTTGGATCATAATAGTAGATTACATTTACATAGGGAAGTAATTTGATATTACATATCCAGATGAGTAGAAGTTTCCGAAGGCTTCAGCCCGAGGTACTTTGCTCATCCTGATACGAAGCAACAAATCATTTCCCGTGTGCAGTATGCTATTTTACTGTACGAGCGAGGTAAAGGGCTTACACCTGTCCCTAACGAATCAAAAATTCTAGTATGATCACTCGTTTTTGAAACGTCAAAAACCCTTCAAATTTTCAGACATGTATTCGTGTTCGGTTAAATGTGGTCAGTTGCGCCCATGGGCGATTGGGGCGAATGCCCTTCACAGGAGTTTACTTACACAACTCAATCTTTCACAGCCGACAAGCATATATCAACAATATTTTTTCGAGTCTACTACTTCCTTTGACCAAAGCATTTTCAAAAGACAGTAAATATAAAACATCTAGCAGTATTTTTGATTTATTTTGCAGTAAAAAAATAATTTTTGGTGGCAGTAGATTTATTTTTTACGTACATGGAGGCTGTGCCCCCAAACCCTCGACCCCGCCTTTTTTTAATTATTTCACGGCCTGCGGCGCTTTTCCTCTGTGTAAATTCGCTTATCAATCCAAAAGTACTAAAAGTTCTGGTGAAAAGGAAAATTTACTGCCCAAATATTAGGTTTTCCAATTTTACTGCCGCCGAATTAAATTTACTGCCGAAAAACTAAACTTACTGCCAAAGGATTAAAAGTACTGCCAAAAGTAATTTCTTGTTAATGGTATTCGACTACGTCTAATGTCGGTTCATATTGTTTAACGTCTCGTTTCTGGAATCTTTCGCACTAATTCGTAAATATTTATTTTAACCAGGAGCGGACTGGTTAGCAAAAGGTACATCGGGCCATCCTCTTACTCATAAGGCACATTGCCCGATCATCCAGGTACTGATGATCAGGACTGATTTTACAAGTGCTTAAGGATGCTCATCCTTTTTAGCCACATCAATGTCATTCGTATGAAATCTTTTCAATCTGTTATAACGGGAAGTACGTGGACCTAATTATACTGTTACAGATGGCTTTGTCATCTGGTATCGATATTAAAATGTCAGAAATCGGACAATTTGTTACTTCGTTGGTTTGAAGTAAAATTCTGTTTTGTTTGATTCGAAGTCTATTACTTCATTTGTTTCTGAAAGGTTTTAAGTTAATGATGCAAATGATCTATCAATGCACTATCGCTGCTTGAAAGTGCATTGGATCTATTAGAAAAGAAGAAGAAAATTTAAACAAAGGAAGTAGCAGATTTTGTTAGCTACAATATACTGCGTTCCTAAACTCTTGATACTCTACTCAACACATAATCATAAAATGTAACCCACCGTGTACTCCATACAGTGAATGCTTTACAAAAGAAGGACTTTTTTTTTCTAAAAGAGAAAGTTTTTTCTAATTTAAAATGTAAATAGTTCACGTGGTAGAAAAATGTCCTGACTGAAAAAGTCCCTTTACTAGAAAAGTGTCCTGTCTTGAAAAGTGCCCTGACTGAAAAAGTCCCTTTACTTGAAAAGTGTCCTTTACTAGAAAAGTGCCGTGACTGAAAAAGTCCCTTTACTTGAAAAGTGTCCTTTACTAGAAAAGTGTCCTGACGAGAGTTGAACGTTTTGCCATCCATTTTTGATAATATATTTGTTATCAATAAATAGAATCTGCACCGAGTGCTACCTGCACTTGACTCTTGAAGAATTCAAAATAACTCAGCGATTTAATGCACGCCAGTGACTTCAACAGAACATTTATGTAGCCTCTATGCTAAAGGTCGGAACTTCTATACAGCGATATTTGAGGAAGACATGCCGTAGCCGTTATAATATCAATATGAGGAAGACATAATGCCGTACTATGTCTAGAATTTCAATTCATTGAGTTAGTCATTATAGATGCAATTCATTAAATATGGAAAAGTTTAATGTGAAGAATCGGTTACTCATTTGAATCTAATATAAACTCTGTGTTATGTGTATGCATGTATGTAATAGTGAAACCCACGTCATGTCTGGAACTGGAAACGAATTTCTTGTAGTGTACTCTGCTAGTATACATATTGTTGATAGAGTAGCGACACATATCGCATTCAATATGGTATTGTGTGTATACCAACCATATACATATCGCTTTGAATTTGGGTGTGTTGTCTATATGGCAGGACAAGAGTGTTATTTATCACTGTGTGGTGTTTTTATTAAAAAGAGTAAAACATTTAGAGCTAGAGTTGAGTTTCCAAAGTTACACGGAATCAGTTGTTATTCGACATCATCAGAAGCTGGAACAATATTGAAAATTGATTCGTTTCATTAATTTCACAACACAGTCTGAGGTAAGAGAGAGACTAAAGGTCGCAACAATTTTTATCAACAAAATTATTGTCGCAGACCGTTTTCAAGATAAATTTACTGATTGTGCATGCAACTAATTGACTAATGCCATAAGAAAATATTCCTCGTGATAATACAATATTAATCGAGTCAACATTAGCAACATTCTAATTCGGTTTTGTGAACACAAAATTTTTTGTTTATTTGATGGCATACACCGGCAAATTACCCAACAAGTAAACTTGTCTTGTAAATAATGTGAGAGAGATAGAGACATAGAGTGAGATCACTTTGATCTTTTTGTAAACATTCGAAAATAAATCTACGAATTAAGAACACCGACAATGAGGGAGCAGTATGGACATGATGATGCATCACTGTAAAATTCACTGGCATCTAATAAAAGCCGGTCTGTTACAACGCCTTCATTTAATTGTGCATTAAACGTGGGCTATAAATAGAATATCGGCGGTTGGTCGACGGGCTCTCCTCCATGTATCTTATCTCTACGGGTTCTTCTTAACGGAAAATCGAATCGTTTTCTTATTGTTTTTGAAGTTCAGGGAACCTTCAGCACACACATTTCAAACCTTAAGCGGTATAACTTTCCACGGAACCAATGTAAGCGAGTATGGAAAATTTAATCAGCTGCAATGGCACTTTCCTGTACATATAAAATCATACAATCCGTATGCAGGGGTTACTGACTCTGGTAATATTATGGTTCTACACGTCTAGTTTGGAGGAATTGAGAGCCTCTCAATTTGAGAGGGAATATAAAAAGATAATTACCAAGAGCGATTACTCGAAAAGTTGATAATCTGTGTCACACAATTTTCGGGACCTCGATCCGGATTCATTTTCTGAACATCCCAAGGGTGTTTTTACGCAGAACCACCCTTAAAAATGTTTTTTCTCTCTTATCAATTCCAATAATATACTAAAAATAGGATCAAGTCATTAATGCATAACACGCGTATTATATCGATAATCTGTCCGTGGGGCGAAGTGCAGAAGTAACATGCACGTAGAGGAAATATAGACATTGAAAAATGTTCAAATGGAAATTTTAATGATTTTATCAACAAAAATTGTATATTTCCATACAACCCAATACACGCAAGGTTTGTACGTATGCACCGCGTGGGTGAAGCCAGAGGGATGTACACAACACAAGTGTGTATTGTGTGCTATATTTGAAACTATTTTACCATAAAAGATGCGAGAATGTATTGGTTGACACGTCACGTCCAACTCATTTCTTCACAACCAATTAAATTTTGTCTCCCGACCTATTCATTATTTCCCAACAATACACTTTCATCATGTACAGTAAAAGGAGTTTTATACTTTTTCGCACTAGTACGTAAAAAAATGTTTGGAGAAATGAAAAGATACCACTGATGTACATAAAATCTTGTTGCTAACATGTGCATAAACTGGAATTTTGCGCATACAATGCGTTTTTGACCTCGGCTTCGCCTCGGGTTGACTATTTTAACATCAATCTATTGCGCAAAATTTCCATTTAGGCACATGTTAGCAAAATAGCTATTATGCACTTCAATGCGGATAAATTCATTGTGAGTTTGTAAATTATGGAGCCGCGGTAGTATAGGCACCTTGACGTACGTTCTATGGTAAACAACTGTTTAGGAACACTAAGATATACATGAAATGGAGCCGCTTCTCAACCTTTGCTGAAATTTTTTCGTAATCTTTGCTTCAATAAGATCTAGCCGAAATATTGCCTTTTTGAAATTTGTAGGATAATGAAACAAACAAAATTTTGAAAGTTTCCATATGCGAATAAATGCGAATATTTTGAATGTATGTGTATGGGCGTTACGATGAGAATAGTAGTTTACATCAGATGCTGTCAAAGTAACTCATTGCATGATGGAACAATTTTGTGATGAAATTAAACTCACAAGTGTGTTTTTGAGCAACAAGCTTCGGTAATTGTCTTTTCGACAAGTGTAGAGTTTGCATATCCGAGCCGAAGGCGAGTTATCAAAGAAAGTTGCTCAAATGCGCACAAATGAGTTTTCTTTGGTCATAAAGTTGTTTCCGAATTAATGGATTACGTAGCAGCATCCAAAAGTTGTCTGGTTTACTGCTCGTCATGTACGAAAGTTGAATTTCACATAAAAATTAATTAGAAATGAACCGAAAATGTTCCATTGTAATGGGACAGGACCTTCCTAAATTAACTTTTTTAAGGCTTTAGCGCTACTTTTGGTGAATGAGGTCATTCGAGGCGGCACCGGCCCGAAGGTCAAACATATCCTTTTGAGATGTTGTAGAAGAAGTTGAAGAGATAATGTTTTCCCATGGAGGTATGGAGGTGGGAGGTGAGATAGTGGAGTTTTCCGGAAAAACTTTGTTTGAAAAAGAATTAGGTCACAAGTGGCAGATGTTGAAGAAATCACACCACGGTTTAAAAGTAAACACAAAAAGGTGTTAGTATAAACAGTAAACCCAATCCTCCGTCACTTGCGACGCAAACTTTTTTAAGTTAGATTTTATTTATGAGTGTTTAGCCTTTAAGCACAGAATGCGTCACTATGAGCGAAATCATTTTTTTTTTGAAATGGACTCAGAAGAACTTGCGTCACCTTTACTCTGTAGGGTTGCTTAACTGATATTCATTTCATGAAATTCAATTACTTTCATACATTAAATCCTATTACAACTCATGCCTCAATTCCTTGTATATACGATGTGTTTTCAAACATGGTCTTTTCTCGGGATTTGTGCACGTTTTATGAAAATAGCTAATAACGTAATGAATAAAAATGAAACTAAAAAAAACTCCGAGCCCACTCACTGGACATTTTTAATAATTCGAATGAATTGTACGTATAACCATGGACAGAACTGTTTTTATTCATTTGACGGTAACAATGAAGATGTTGGATGTTAATATTTCACATTTTAAGGCTGTGTCACGGCATTTGGGAGGAAGATGGAAAAACTCGTACATTTTGAGTAGATTGCGAGGTAAATTTGAAAAATCGTGGAGTAGTTAACTTGACGATAAAATCCACTTCTCATTCAGTCCGGTATCTGTTTAAAATGTCACTATTGAACCGGAGTGTTAACGGGCCCTAGGGTGTACAATTTTGCTAAGTTAAAAAAGTCGCCAATGTCGGGAGTCACGACTCAAAAGTAATTTCGAACTTTTGTGGAAGGTAGGCAATGAAATTTTCGTGGAAGGCGGTATTCTAAGTATCTACTAACCGCAATAAAAATTGTTAAGAAAAATATGCAACTGGCCCTTGATTCAAAATAGGCAGTGGCAGCTAGTTGTTTCAGATGTAAAAATCAACTTCTTGGCATAGACCAAACAATTGAAAAGTTCCCTAAAGCATTCTCGATTTTTTCAATTTTCAGAAAACCGAAAATGGCACGAGAACTGGACGTTATTATATTCGGTGCGACAGGTTTCACCGGTAAATACACCGTACTACATGCCATCAAACTGCTGTCTGATTTGAAATGGGGAATTGCCGGTAGAAGTCAACAAAAACTGGAATCTGTTCTGAAGGAAATAGGTAAAAAGGCTGAGACAGACCTATCCGCAACTCCGATCATTGTTGCTGATGTCGGTGACGAATTGTCTCTTGAAAAAATGGCTCGTCAGGCTAAGGTAAGCTGTTAAAAACCGAAAGACAAAACTAGTAAATAATTCGAATGCATTCAAGATTGTCATCAACTGCTGTGGACCGTATCGATTTTTCGGTGAAGCAGTGATCAAAGCATGCATCAAAGAATCAACCCATCACGTTGATGTTAGTGGAGAACCGCAATTTATGGAACGTATGCAACTCGAGTACAATGAATTGGCTCGCGAAAATGGAGTTTACATTGTCTCAGCCTGTGGATTTGATTCTATTCCGGCTGACTTAGGAACAGTGTTCTTCGAGAAAACATTTGATGGACAAGTTAATGCCATTGAATCATTTATGTGGTTCAAGTATATCGGTCCGGGTACTCCGGAAAAAGGAGCATCATTGCATTATGGTACCTGGGAGTCGGCCGTTTATGGTTTAGCCCACGCCAATGAGCTGAGAGGTCTACGATCTAAATTGTTCAAGGAACGACTACCGGTGATTGGGCCGGTGATGAGAGGAAGGTAAATAGAGTACAGAAACGAACATGAATTGAATTTGAAAGTTTCGTTTGTGTAGATCACCGTACACCATTTATCCTGTTGGTGGTAAGAAAACATATTGCCTACCATTCCCTGGTGCAGATAGATCAGTCATTATGAGGTCTCAGCGACTGATGTACGAGGACGAGAAAAAGGCTCCAGTGCAAATACGAAACTACTTTACTGTGAAGTATGTCGGCTGCAATTGTTTCAATCGACGTTCGAGCTCAAATTTTCAATATTTTCGTTTCAGATCTTTCGTGGAAGTTGTAGTTCTGTTCCTAGTAGGTGGACTGTTCGCTTTACTGACCAAATTTGCATTCGGCAGACAATTATTGCTAACGGTACGTGTGTGCATATCCTCCAGCTCTCTCATGTCTACATTTCACACATCGACTCATCATGTAATTCTTCGTTCGTTTCTAGTATCCAAAATTATTTTCCTTCGGAGCAGCCAGTCATGAGGGACCACCTGAGCAAAAGATGAACAACACTCAATTCACGTTTCTATTTAAAGGCAACGGTTGGAATGAAAAATCATCTGATTACAAAGTCAGACCGAATGGTGAGCCGATTAAAAAGCATTCAATCAAAGTGACGGGTGTCAATCCAGGCTATGGTGCTACTTGTGTGTCCCTACTATTATCTGCCACTACAATACTGAACGAAAGTGCACAAATGCCAGGAAAGTAAGTCGAACCAAGTCGTTCCAGCTGATTTTTCGGACTTCAACTAAATTTTCTTTTATCGAATGATATAGAGGAGGAGTTCTTCCGCCGGGCTATGCTTTTGGCAAAACAAGTTTGATCGACAATCTATGTAAAAATGGATTTACCTTCGAAGTGGTTGATGATGCTGATGTTTCCGATGCAAAGAAGACTTTGTAAACTTGATGTAACATGAAGGTTTTTGGCGGTAACTGTTCGGTGGCCATTATTTTAAAAGTAAAGTTAAAATATACAATCGCAAACGATCTCTAAGTTTTCTGCGACGTTTTTTTTCAAGTTTCAGACTTAGGTTCTCTACAAAAACACAATAATGTTTAGATCCTTTCTACCAGATAAATTACACTGAACCACCCCATACATCATTTTCGTGAAGTAATAAGTTGGTCACGAGTATGATTTTCTCACGTATAAGAGCGGAGAACAAAACAAATTCACAACAAGAGCAACGCAGCGGAACGAGTGTTAATATTCCTCTTATATGTAATGATGATCGTGACCAACTTATTTGGTGAAGTGATATAAGCTGATACCTCTGTGACGAGGTACAACCAATATGTGAGGGACAGCTGAGTTGTTTGTGAGTGGGTTGTCCAAATTGTCTCACCACTCTCCTATACAGTCTAGCTATCACTCACGTTACGTATTTATTCTACATCGCCACAGGCGTACCAAAAATGACGTCACGCTATTTTAGTGACTTTTCGAGCCTTTCCCCCCTTCCCCCCAAAAAGAGTCAAGTGTGACCCGAATTTATATGAACCGTCACGTTTTCTTGAATCACCCTTACCACGCGTGACGTCATTTATGAAGGGTTCCTAAGTTCGTACTCTAATATTGCAATATCGCGAGAATCAAGGGTGTTTATAACTCTGCCGTACTTTGCATAAGAAACTTAGCAACCGGTTTTAACAATAGAATTCTTTTGTTGAAATCGGTTGACTAGTTTCTTATGCAAAGTACGGCAGAACAGGTGGCATCCAAATTTTCTAGCGTTGACATCTGCGCTCATGATACTTTGTATGACAATTCCAACTCAATAAAAAAAATTTATTTTCTTCAACACTTCTTGACTTTGCACACAATCTGTAATGAGTGCGTTCTCAATTTTGTGTGCCACCTGCCTTCGTGCCACGAAGTTCGTGGATATCTTAACCTGTTGTAAACATCCTTGGCAAGCATGACGTACGAGGTATGGGAAAGATACGGTGAAACACAAAACTGAAAACATCGTACATAGATTTACAGTTAAAAGTTACCAGATGCTGCTGGCCGAATCTAGATGTGAATACCAAAAGGCTTGAGAATTTATCAAATCGGAAATGGCATCCGGGGAATCGTTCACTGCCACCTCAACATTATTTTTCAGTACTGCAAGTACATTTGAATCATTTGAACGTGGGCTCTAATGTGGGTTTGACCTTTCGGACTTACGTATTAGAATTTGAATCATAGTAATTAATAAGCGGATTTGGATCAGGTTACTCGCGTCGTCAATTTTAAACATCATACCAGAATAAGATTGTGTAAAAAATTGAAAATTACGCGCCAATCTTCACAAAACCATCTGTCAAAATGTTTTCGACTTTCGCCTGACGTTTGACGCAACTTTTCTTTTTCGATATTTCCTGTCATTAGTCGTTGTGGCCATTTTTCTGTCGAAAATTTTTTTTCACATTCGTGCTGAACTAATAGAAGTGGTGTTACCATTACTTATATTTACTGAAAACAGAAGATCCGAAAAACCAGTCAACATGCAGGGAATGAGCTTAGCTTCATTGAAAAAGCATCCAGCTGTGAGTATTTTGAACAACTGCCGATAAATCGTATTCGTTCGTTACATAATCTGTATAACCAAAGAAACATCCATATCAATCCCGAGTGATTCGGGGGGCTGTAGTCGAGATAGACCAGAGCCCCAAAAAATTCCCCAGACTCTTTATCATGTGCTTCCGTCTTCGTTTGCCAAATTGTATTTTTGGCAACAACTTTGACTGTAGTCAAAAGTCAAGGTGAGAAACAAAGTGAATGAATCAATATTTTGCAGTGGATAAATGTCATTAAAGGATCTGCGTTGTAGACTTTTTTCGGTACAGAAAAAGACTGCACTGATCTCAAAGTCTTCAAATGGCACATTTCCAAAGACTCCCAGATTCAATTGAAAGGATTTTCCTTAAATGAAAGAAAATTCCGAATGGCATTTCCAGCTCTCCCGATTACTAACAGTCAAAATTAACTTCTTACAATCCGAAGTGATTCGAGGTGTCTCAATTTATAAATATCTTCGATATGCAGCTTCTGGGTTTTCTTTTGTTTGTAACATTGAGTAGGTGGATAAGACAGAGAATAAAAGTCTTACAGGCCTTAATCCCTGCATACTAAAAGAGACAAGAAAGTCACAGATGCCGAATGATATTCCAAACTGAGAATTATCCCATTCCTCAGTCGAATCGATCTATCGACTCTGTTTTTGTTATTGTAACAGTATGAACGTTACACCTACCCGGTCATAAGTTTCATGTTCTACTTCCTACCGAGATCGAGATCCGCTAATGCAAAATGCTTTTTTATGTACAAGAGAGTCTAAGTAGCACCGACAATTAGACGGAGCTATTTCGACCAGCTGGACGTAAAACATAATTCTAAGAAAAAAATGGTACAACAAAATGCACCGATCTTGTTCACAAAATACGACACCCACATCGAGGCCCATTCTAAAACCGCCGAGAAGTTGGCTGAGGCCGTTCGTAGTCGCGATAAGAAAAACATTTTCTGAGTTGTCTGATAGCTAAAACCATACGTTAGGCCGCATTTTCGATTCAATAAAATTTGTCAAAATAGTGCAAGGTCAAATCTCTTGGAGTCAATTCTCAACTTTATGTACACGGATGTACACCGAGTGCTGCGCGGATTGACGTTTGAAATCGATGCAGTTTAAAGGCATACCATAGAACAGTTTCCTGCTTAGAACAATCATTTACGTCGATTAAAATGACTTTAAAGAATTGCCTCGACTAATTAGGTGGATCAATAAATTTTCTGCGAATTATGCAGAACCAACCGTAAGGCCGAGAATAGACTAGCAATTTTGCGTTGGTGAGGTGGACAATTATGCTGGTGATTTCTATTTAAGCTGATTTCCACAATAGAAATCGCAGCATAATTCTGTTCTCAACCGTAACTCTTTGTCTCACTGAAAAATTCTGAAAATTCCTTCTTTTATTTCAGTTGATTCCACTATACGTTTGTACCGCTGTCGGTATGGCTGGTGCCCTGTTTTATACACTCCGTTTGGCCACCCGCAACCCCGATGTTGCATGGGATCGCAGCAAACTATCAAATGAGGCATACCGAAACAAACAATACAAGGTGATCCATTCGTTGCTGATGCAAAGTGTCTAAATGCCCTGCGCCTTTGTTGACTTAAATCCCATTTTTGTTTTCTTTTCAGTTTTACTCTCCAATCAGAGATTATACGAATATTGACAGCCCAGCCCCAAAATATGAAAAGTAAATCATCCAAAGTTGTGTAGCAGCACCAGTAGTCGTTGTTAGTGTAATAGAGATGCAAAAGAAGAGAAGAAAAACTGCAACGTACGTTGGTGCATAGCTTATCGTTCATTTCTGATATGAAAATTCAATGAAATTCTTAAATTAAATTTTTCTTTTTTTTGTGAAAGATCCAAATGAATACAAAAATTGTGAAAATCTAACATAGCGCGTCGTACCATACTTCGATTATATCCTAGTCACCCTGAGTCGGATGTGAGATGATTAAAATTTAAATTGTGCACTACGATTTTCCTTCTCTAGTAAAATGTATGTTGAAAGGCGACTTCATGAGGTCGTTGACCAGGTTCCAGGTGAATTTAGGTCTCAGGCAAAAATATATTACATCAGCCTCAGGTCAAAACAGGATCAGGCTTCTTTCAAGTAACTTGACCTCAATTCAAAAGTCTTTGCTATT
>JANTFA010131222.1:0-13471 GCA_026413405.1 Phytosciara flavipes | reverse complement strand
CGGAACACTGTATCTTTTTAATCGTTACATTTGAACTCATCCCTTGTTAAACCCTTGGTTACATTTCAAACAAAAAAACTCTATCTCCACTGTGCAGCCGAGTAGCTCGACTTCGGGCAGTCGGGCTCTAACTTCTGAGCCGATTTCGACATGCTCTTCTTCGTGGATTGGTCCAGTGTATAATTTTCATTTGCACCATCTATCAACTGTGTACCAGCAATACTGACGGTAAAATATGCGAGAAACCTAAACTATACCTCGAAAATAGCACTAACTCGACCGTTTCTCAGGAAACACAAGGAACTGTGAACCACCATTAAAGAGTCATGCATAGAGGAAATATTCAGATGTTGTCGATAGCAACGGCGAAAAAGCCACAATCTCTTATTACTGCGGTTTCATGTCCAACCAATAAAATTGAAAGATTTGGAAGTAATAGATCCGACAGTAGCATTTCTGATGTGCATGCAGTCTCTGTGGTAAGTTAAAGCAGAATTTCGATGACAAACAGGGAAGTTGGGTGAAATATGAGGAATTTGTAAACAAAAACAACGGTGGATTGAAGCAGAAAATTAAAATATTTATTGTAGATCCATACAGTCGGATTAGTTTTGTTTCTTTGAAGAGCACTCAATCGCCCATTCAAATAAACAGCACTAAAAATTTGAATGAAACAATTTTAAAATCAACGAAAAAAAAACCACGGAACAATCGAAAATGAGCAAATTCCAAAAATGTGTAGCACTCAACTTACATTCTATGCGCGCGGAATCAAATTACAATAAACAGAAATTAACGAAGAAAATAAAATGGTTGACGGAATGAAAATCAATGGAAAATTCGGATTCGGGTCTGGGTATCAGTACACCTTCAACAGATTATTCTCATCAAATCCGGCTGATTGACTGGCATTGCGCACAACAAATGAGTAACCGTCGAAGTGGACCCGTTTGTCTTGGCGTCTATTGTGATCAAGATTCAAACATTTCAAAATGAAAGAAAAAATGTGGCAAAAGAAAATCGCTCTTACCGAACGAACAAGTGCGGAGTCTCGCTTAGCGATGCAGTACAATGGATTTGTGGTGTGGTTAAGGTGGCACAACAATTTCGAAAACTTGTTCGGATGAGCCATTGGTAGCTTGAACGTACCACACTGGAATAAAATGGGGCTGATGGTTTGTTCGTATGAGGCAACAATCGATAAAACTTACTTGACAACACCGTCACCAGTTTGTATTATACGGAAGTCGTTGATATGGAACTCTTCTGTTCCATCATCAGCACACCTAGAAGCCGAAAAGTTAGAGTTGACCGAGATGCGTCATAATTTAACCCAACCCGTTGTTGGTATGTGGCAAAGCTTACCAGTAAGTTGAACGACCGATGACTGAAACAGCATCTCTTATATACATAGAACCATGTCTAGAACCACTGAAATATGTGAATATGTCAGGCAATGAATGGCTCACTGCGCTCAGAAATACTCACGCTAAAAACACTGGAATGCTATAGTCGGTTCTCATATCAGCGAATGTATCACTCGTTGTACGTGTTCCTGCTGAATCCTATGAAGTCGTATAGACAATTTCGAATTTATTATGGTTTATATCGGATGCACGCAACCGAAGAAACTTACCACCAAATAGACAAGAGCAGAACTCTCGCTTGTAAAGCTGATACCTTTGTGCCACATCTTAGAATAGCGACTGGGAAGCAATTTTATCGAATGTTCAAGATGACTAGTCTTTTATAGAATAAGGAGCAATAGGCTCAATCCAATAGTGATACTCACACAAAGCTATTACGTTTGCTACCATCATAAGCCACAATTTCGACGCACGTTCCAATTTGATGAATTTTACCATTAGGGTGAATCATAACTGCTGACGCCCCATTGCAAGACAATGAAATGGTGATGCGACTTCGGCTATCAATGACACAAACGGCTTTGTCCAGTGTCATATCAACGCTGCAAAATGTTGTCCATAGACCGAAGAATGAGAATACCACAACCACAAACCACAACCATTCAAGCCTGATCTTACCTGATACCGTTGCGTAGACGAACTTTGATGGTTGCATTAGGCAAAATGATTGGACCGAAAGAACGCGGAGATTCCAAGAAGTCGATGTTGTTTCGTCGACCAGATAGTAACCGGGATGGCGACTGTACCTGAGACATAACCAATTAAAATTTTTTCCTTGGTCACAAAAAAGACGACAATCAAGCGCACCGCATTGCCTTCGTTGAATTGAGTATGCGCTTCACCGGTCAAATCATCATCCAAAACAGTATTGGAGTAACTGCGACTTTGCTTCACATCAAATTTCACCGATGACGGACGTCTATCGCGAGACATATCAGCACGATCAATTCGTGGTACATTTGGGGTACTGCAAGCTTGTCGGACCGTAGACTGTATGTTTACCTTCGACTCAGTCTAAGTGGAAAGGATTCGTAAGTACGATAAAACAACCAAAAATCAACCAATTCTTACCCCGGAAAGTGTGAACAAAGACTTTGGCTTCAGGTGCCCTAAATTGTTTGTTTCGGTTTCAGACGAGCGAGCCGAAATACTCTGCCAAATTCTGGGATTACATTTGATGGTTAGACCATTAGGAACAGTCACAGATGACACTGATTCTTTGGGAGTATCCGTAGCAGTTTCATCTTTCGTACAACAATGGATGGATGAGACTCGCTTCGGTACAAATGGTAGAGCATTGACGTGGTAGTCACCAATCTAGTTTTTCAAATTTGCAGTCGAATTCAATCGAATTTTTACCGACTAAAAACTATCGAAACTTACCTTTGATTTAACTTTTGAGCCAAAATGATCCCCATTATCGCCGCCTCCGTTTCGAACATTTTCTTTTTCCGTTGAACCAACATCTTGCCCATCGCCACCATTTCGCTGTTCATCATTTTCTTTTCGCGATTCTTCAGTTACTTCCATTTTATTAATTTCTTCCATTTTTTAGGATTTTAGACAATCGTCTGAATTTATTGAATTTATTTTTCAAGCTATTTTAACTGATCGCCTTAAACGACAAAATTTCTGGATTTTTTTTTTTAGTTTTTCATTTCTATACTCTACACATAGCCGAGCAACTGTGATGCTTGCATCGGGAATAATAATTGCTAAGTGAAATTTCAAATGAGGCGATTTTACATTTCAAAGGCTGCTTGTTTTAGCTCAGATCATTTCCTTTTGTAACGAATAACATCGAGTTACCTTATTTTATGTGTGCAAGGGAAGTGAAAAAATGAGAATATTCCAATGGATCATAAATCTAATTCGATAATTGAAAATTAACAGTTTCACAATCATAAGAAAAGTCACCATTGAACTACCATTCAGATACCTAGTTCATTCCGGGTGAATTTACAAATTAATTGGAACGCAACAAGGTCATTGAATCGTTATATCGTTTGTATCACCTAGAGTTGGGTAAAAGGAATCTAGCACTTCAATGGCTAGACCCCTACGACGTTATTAGGGTCTAATACTTTCACTCTTTCGTTTGTAACACGTCGAATTCGAATCCCTGAGTAAGGGGAAACCGGTTGTGGTCACCCATCAGAGATGACAAATCAGCTATCGCTGTGGCTTTTCAACTACCTGGATATTATTGTGGTTCATAGACACTATTTAATGATGCTTGAGCCAGGCAGGATTGCTTTCTCCGGTGATAGAACCCCGGATCATTGGATTGTGAGTCTAACACTCTTCCCGGTAGAGTCTACCAATTGAGCTAACTGGCACTTGAGTAAAACGAAACCAATGTTTTTTGTTCGATTTGTATGCACAAAATGACAGTTTAGGTTCGAAGATGAGCAAAGGCAAAATCGGTATTGCTTGTATAAAAAATTGATAAATGGGGCAAATGAAAGGTATTAACTCATAGAGTTACACTCGGGAGGTGGCATGGTGGCGCTGTCATTTTAAGACATGTCTGGGTGCCCATGTAATTTTTGGGTGCCGATTAGCATCAGCCAATCATACCAATCTAGAAATGTCACGAAGGCGGTGGCACTCAAATTTTCTAGTGGTGACATCTGCGCGTTTAAAATCTATATGAGAATGCCAACTTGACAAAGAAAAATATTTTCTCTCAACTTTCTTCAAGTTGACTTTGCATACAATCTGTAATGAGTGCGTTTATAAATTTATGTGAAATTTGAGTGCCACGTGCCACCACCCGCCTTCGTGGGTGTCTCAACCTGTTGTTTCCCAACCTTGATTATCTCTAGTAAATTTCTTCCAATTTTCATAATTTTTTTGTTGTTTGAAAATAATGACGACCGTAATGATCTGAAAATAGAGAGGACTTGGCACGTATACGGCAATTTTAATGGAACATAATTAAGATTGTATGGGAAATATTGCAATGTAATTTCAAGATTGAAAAATTTTTCGGGCGAACGAATACACTACTCGTACGACTCATCGTCTAATTTCGCCTGGAATACTCCAATGAAAGTGTAGGACAGGTATGGCCAAAACCTATGTCCGGAGGACACGAAGGTTTTGTAAACGCACTCATTTCAATATTATTTTGACATAAATTTTGAGCATGTTCAAGATAAATCAATCTATTGGCCATACCTGTCCTACACTTTCATTGGAATACTCCACCGAAACAAAATACGATCCTCCGTTTTGAAATAAAATGCGCCATCACACGGATGCCATGAACATCAAACGCGTTCACAAAATGTTTTGATATTTTTTGCAGGATTGGTAAAATTGATTCAAAACACACATACTCTCGTCTCTTTCTTTTTCTGTCAAGTTAACAACATAAAGAATATTCTCCATATTGTTTAACTAGGAAGTGTAATTGCCAATTGATGGTATAATAATTCATTTGCATTTCGAAATCAAAACAAAAAAAAAGTGCCGAACGGTGATCCGCATCGGTATTGAAATTTGTTCTCGTTGATACCGTTCTACCGGTTTCTGTCGGTCGAACACTTTTCGGGTTGTACAGTGAAAAAGCGTCACGGTCGTGGAACCGTTTTAATTTCACTCGGAACCGTTCCATTTACGCAGGGAGAAAAACACACACACACACACACCGAAAAACAAAAAAACGAGCAGTGGATGGATAGTAAAAGCGGTGGTCTGGGTGGTATTCCCCAGGACTTTGCCGGAATGGTTGGACTGTCGAGTGGCGGACATATATATGCCACAAACATGCCACCACAAGAGAGTAAGAAGCTACATTTTTATGGATGGCTATTCCATAGCCAGAAATCGATTTCACGCCAATTTTCT
The DNA here is from genome assembly GCA_026413405.1 of Phytosciara flavipes. Taxonomy (NCBI): domain Eukaryota; kingdom Metazoa; phylum Arthropoda; class Insecta; order Diptera; family Sciaridae; genus Phytosciara; species Phytosciara flavipes. The sequence goes on along the minus strand of JANTFA010131222.1, from coordinate 8,189 downwards.
TTATTTGTTTAGTACGAGATATAAATCCTATGCCAAATACTGCCGCTCCAACTTCGGCCGATGCTTGTCTAAGTATTGTACATAGTTTGATGTGCCATCGTCAGGGTGGAGAGAGCGAAAGTTTTGCTAAACGTGCTATTGAATCCTTGGTCAAAAAGTTGAAGGAAAAGCGGGATGAATTGGATTCGCTCATAACTGCTATCACTACGAACGGGGCGCACCCCAGTAAATGCGTAACCATACAACGAACTCTGGATGGTAGATTACAGGTGAGTTACAGAAATTCGTGAAATTGTTGCAAACTAACTCAATATCAATGATGACAATGATTAGGTTGCTGGTCGGAAAGGCTTTCCGCACGTCATATATGCTCGCATCTGGCGTTGGCCTGATCTACACAAAAACGAGCTGAAGCACGTCAAATATTGCCAGTTTGCATTCGATTTAAAGTGTGATTCAGTGTGCGTGAATCCATATCACTATGAACGGGTCGTGTCGCCGGGCATCGATCTGTCCGGATTGACACTACAGTCAGGACCGAATCGAATAATTAAAGATGAATATTGTGCTGGTTCCGTTCTAAATAGTGGAATGGACATAGACGGAACGGATATCGGAACGATACAACATCATCCGGCACCGACGTCTGGATATGGCTATCAACAGGGATCGGGTAGGCATCGAATTGTTTTTCATATTTGTTTAGGTTTCTTCCTCTCTCGCTCTCTCTCTCTCTATTCTTCCTTTCTTTTCCTTTTTTCATTTTTTTTTTCTTTGTTTGCAAAGTCCATATCAATTTGCGGCTTTTGATTTCTCAATTTATCGTTTTTGTAGCTTCAGAGATGGGTGACAATTTTAATCCTCACAGAGTTCTTGACAAGCTAGGCCGAGCTCTACATCGTAAGAGATTTTGTTTTGCTTTGTACTTTTTTGTTTGTTCTATTTTTTCGTGTGCATTTTCGTGCGTTCCGTAGACACAGACCGTGCGTATAATTTTTACCATTTTCATTCTTGTAGCAACGATTCCCCATACAATGACAAATGTACCGATACAAAATGCAATCAATTCGAATACATCCATGCAACCGTCTACAGCAACAAACCAAGTGTCGATATCCCAAAATGTGACTGGGACTTTAGGCAAGTAATGTTCCTTGATCCATTGGAATACAACACGAACGATACACGTTTTGCGATCTATCTCTTTCAATTCGTTTTTATTGTCAAATTGTAGGTACAACCCAGTCAACGTCTGCATCGTTGATGACGTTAATGCCGGCCACACAGGTTCCTCAATCTCAGCAACAACAGCAGCAACAACAACAGCAGCAACAGCAAGAACAATCACAGCAACAACAAACTCAACAGCCCGCGCAAACGTCCACCTATTATGACCATCAATTGTCCGACGGACCGGTGGCTGGAACAATATGTGAGTACGATCAATATTTTGTAATTTATGCATGTCATTTGCGTGTTAACACAAGAGTCAAATGGCCAGGTCAGACGGACGTTTTTTCCCTTTTGTTTCGCTTCCTTCTTCATTTACGTCATCGCTATACTTTTGATTCTATCCATCTGATGAGAATGTCTTGTGTCCATTCACAATATTAACCAATGAACAGCCCCTTAATTGGAAAGCAACGAAATGCGTTTCGCGTTATGTGAATAATATTTATAAACAAACATTGCGTCGTATTTAAAATTTGCTGAAAGATTTTTTTGTCTTGTTTACAGTTCAGTTTGCTATATTATTATGGCTAATGAGTCGGTGTGACATATTTTTATTGATCGTTCGGTTCTGTGTGACGTTGGTTAATCTACTATATTAGCTGTACATTTACACATGAATCACAGGCAACGAATGACGCGACCTGATTCTACAAGTCTTTTCTTTTGATTATGAGGAAAATCAGTCTCTTCATTTAAACTAAGGCGAAATTTTTAGCCCCGTACAGAGTACAGAGGACTGTTAGATATGATATGCCATTTGTAACAATCGAATTTCGAGCCGGACGCTAAGGGCATAGCATTTGGGGGGAGGTGCATCATATTAGATGCCGAATCAACAATAAAAACAAAAATGGGATCCGTACGAGTAATGTACGACATTAGCTGTTGCTCTGCAACATTGCATCTTTTAATCAATCCATTTATAATCATCAATTGTTAAAATTACTTACGGCCGAGTAGCTCGACTTAGGCTCCCTCTATGTTCCTTCATCTTGTCTGCCACGTGAATAACTTGAGTGAATCAAATCCGTTATTTCAATAATTTTTCTTTCCCTGAAATGCAGTCGTAATTGTGAGGTCAAGATGGGCGTTTTCGGACGGCCCATGCCTGTGCTAAGGCCTTTAAGTGTTTAACCGTTTTTTAAAGATACCTGCTGAAAAGTACATGTTAGAAGTGTAAATAGAACAGAAAACCATAGGTACTGACAATACCACACACATTTGACTCATAAAACGCATAGTCATCGAGTTATTGATAATTTAAATATGCTGGCAGCACTGAAAAAAGTGGACGCTACTTATGGACAGTTCGTTGGACAGTTGGAATTCGTGCCCTTGGAATAGGCCGCCACTTCACGGCTCTATGAGCTGTTTCAGGCTGTACTTCGTGTGGGCTATTTAGAATCGCTCTTTACGTGATTTACACAACGGATATGTCTCAAAATAGTACATTTCGTCATAAGTGATGAAAAGCCGAATTTTTCATCACGTTTTACGAACGGACTTGTTTGCGCCTGAGGATCATAATGAGATAAGACTCAAAAACAGAAAAAAACCATCAGCGGCCGAAAAAGTACCTTTTCAAAATACCAGTCCAGAAAAATACCTCTTTTCGACACGGAAACGAGTGTCGAAAACCATCGAATTATGATCCTCCGTCGCACCATCTGCAACGGTTTTTTATATTCCCTGGCGAACTAGATTTCAATAGAGTTTTACTATGTACATGTACAGTACAGACGCCGCATGTTTGTAGTCCGTCCTCTTCCATTAGCGATTTCCTGTGAATTTTTTTTTCTGGCAAAAATGTCAAAATGAATTTCCTTTTGAAACAGGTTTTTACAATACGACTGAGACTTCCCTAATTGAGACGTTTTTATTTCTGTGTTGAACATTCATTATTTGGGGTACCTTTTCATTTCCTTTGAAGGACAGTGTCCTTCACCAATTTTACTTTTGTTTTGTTCCCAATGCATCCGCCAATTTTGTATGAAAAAAACTTTTTTTTTTGTAAATTTATTTTCTGCAAACCATTTTTATCCTCGTTTTTGTTGTCGTCTTTGTTCTACACAAAGTTATATACTGACCATTCCACAGTTAATTCGCCAGTTTCACCGCATTTGCAACAGAATGGCTATACATCCGTTGCTAATAATCAACCTAATCAAATTCAGCAACAGCAGAACTATACCCCGAATGGCGGAGTTCAGGGAACATGGAAAGGTTCAAACACCTTGACTTATACGCAATCGATGCAACCACCTGATCCTAGATCTCAACACAATAATTACTGTAAACAAAACATTTACTCAAAATTGCTACTTTTACCAACCAATCCAACCACCGAAACTAATGCGTCGATATATTTTACCATTTATGTTTTTATGCAGGGACGCACGGCAATCAACCGTTGTCAGGCGAATTAGCTGGTCAACAGAGACTGTTGTCCAGACAACCAGCGCCCGAATATTGGTGTTCGGTGGCATATTTTGAATTGGACACTCAGGTCGGTGAAACATTCAAGGTGCCATCCAGCAAGCCGAACGTTATCGTTGACGGATATGTGGACCCATCGGGTGGCAATCGATTCTGTTTGGGCGCATTGAGCAACGTTCATCGAACGGAACAGTCGGAACGGGCTAGATTGCATATCGGTAAAGGTGTGCAATTAGATTTAAGGGGCGAAGGCGATGTGTGGCTACGATGCCTTAGCGATCATTCGGTGTTTGTACAAAGTTATTACTTGGATCGAGAGGCTGGCCGCAGTCCAGGTGATGCTGTTCATAAAATTTATCCGGCTGCTTGTATTAAGGTAAATTGATTTGGTCCGCTTGATCGAAAGCAATGCCTAATGTCGACTCCTCACCCCCACCAGGTTTTTGATTTACGACAATGCCACAGACAAATGCAATCATTAGCAGCGAATGCACAGGCAGCAGCTGCGGCTCAGGCAGCTGCAGTCGCAGGAATACCTGGATCTCATCAAGCCCCTTTGAAAAGTAAGTCACCGGTTCGCTGGACGTTTGATAGAAAATCGGTTCGATCTAATCGGTTGTGAATTTCAGTTGGACTCAATGCAGCGGCTGGTATTGGCGTCGATGATCTACGACGTTTGTGTATACTACGATTAAGTTTTGTAAAGGGATGGGGACCCGATTATCCGCGCATTTCAATAAAAGACACACCTTGTTGGATCGAAGTACATTTGCATCGGGCTCTGCAACTGCTCGATGAGGTATTGCACACAATGCCAATCGATGGACCTAGAGCAATTGAGTAAGATAACACACACAGACACAAACACCCACACAAAAACGAGAAGAGAATGTGAAACAATGATGATGATGATGATGATGCACATGCTTATGTCGTTAAGTTGGGACACATCCATCTACACCATAACTTATTTGTTATATAAGTCATTACTATGAAACGAAGGAGAGGAAGAAGATTAATTCAATCTTTTCAATGAGATTTATCCGGTAGAAGACAAAACTTCAAATGTGCTCGAAATTTTGTATTTTTAGGTAAGGTAAGCTATAATGTGTTAGTATACCGAGTTATGAAACTTGTTGTTATATTTTATTGAAGAAGAAGTTGATATGAAAAACCAAATTTAACGTAAGACACACACACACACTCACTCACACACACAAAAAACCCAAAATTTTTAACATTCAAATTAAATGAAATGGTTCAATCAATCAACATAAGATCAATGGTTGCGCACTCTATTGGCGATTAGCGCAATAATATAAATTAGAAAACGTAAAATTCCCTTCCATCCCCACCCCAAGTTAACCTACCTCAGAGCAATAGATTTTATATTCTGTATTCTGTAGACACTCTTACGTATCTTGCTCCGACTGCGAAAAACCAGCACGGTGAAGATCCAGTACAGAATCATTTTTTTAAAAACTAATGGTTCGGGCACTGACATATATGGGGGCCAGCCAAACATGACGTTCGCAATGAAGTGTTGCCATTCAGGTCGATTCAGGTTGATTTCTGAGGTGTCAAATGTATGACCGATCTCCTGAATACTCCAGGGATCGAGTATAAATTTAATTACAAAAATGCATTCGTCTCAGCTGATAGCTCCGTCTGACAACACTGGATTGCGGACGTCCGTGTATATGGATGTCGTCCTAATAAAACTCATGATAAATTTCATGTGGCTGGTCTTCAACTGCAGTCATTTTATTTTCACTTGTGCGTAAAGATGGTACCACCCGATCAACTGTCTGACGGTACGTGCTGACGTTTCTCACGTAATTCTTTACAAGTTTTCGTAGTCATTTTCCAGATAAAACAGATTTTTCAATGTCCCATGACGTATTGTGAGACGATGATTTTAATTTTGAAAACTGAGCACATTCATAAGGCATGTGATGGAACAGAGAATTGGATGTTTTGTTTCCGGTCAGCTGATTTTCATGCATGGATTCTGTTACTACGAGCGTGACAATTGTTCATGTGTCTTGGGCTCGCGTGTGCAAACTAGCGGGTAATCTATGTAACGAGAAATCACTACTACAAAGAGCCTGTACTACCGGGAAGAAAAGAAACGAATTATTTCTTTTGCTAGTGATAATTGTCATCCCTGATTTCGTTTCGTTCGTAATTTGATTGGTTCGTTTTTGATTACTCGCAATTCAATTACGCTTCAAACGAGTTCAATCGAAATTTTATTTGTTGCAAAAATCGCAATTTAGCGTAGAGTCCACTATCGCATTGATAAAACGATAAAACGACAGTACCGTACAGTCAATGCTGAAACGAATCTTTGTTTTCGTAATTCAGAGGATACGTATAATAAATTGGAAGAGAGGAAATAATAGAAGGAAAATGTCAAAGTTAAAGGGTCGCAGGTGCTGCTATTTACAATTTACATTGCTGTCGGGAAGTTCTTGTTTTTCATTTTTCTTCTTCTTTTATTGCGGGAAGGTATTGAGCAAATTATAAAATAGAAAGTCATCAAAAAGACGAACAACTCTGAAGAGTTTTTGACAGTAATTTGAAAGCCAGACAATGAGCGATTAACCACTTCAATTACATTATCGAATATTATGTTTATAAAAGACAGCTAGTTGAATGTTATGACCACAGCGATTTTTAATTGCTGCTATTAACAAAAAAAAACACAAATTGAGATAACAAGAAAACTATGTACACAATATGCCATTATCTATACAATTTTCAGTCAAGTGCCATTACAATATTGCTTCATTAATACAAAACAAATGCGAGAGAGAGAGAGAGAGAGAGAGAGAGATAGAAAGATAGGAGAGAGAGAGAGGAAAACCAGTAAAATGTTTAAGAAAACCAGTGCAATTACGAAATGTTTTTTAAAATTTATATTTTCCAAAATTTACGACTTTCTTGATTGTTTCCGTTGTTATCTTTTGTTTTTCTTTCTTATTGCTATATTTAGCCCTTTTCTGCTCAAGAGTTTAAAAGTACACTGAATCGCCTCGGAAGATGCGATTTATGTTGTACAATTTATCTCAACAGAACGAGCGTATCTGAAAATGAACCAAGGGAAGTTCCAGGGTCACAATGACAGTGAATGTTGATTTCACACATGAGTTAGGTAGAATGGTAGCACTATTAGAAAGGCTTGCACCAAAAACAACATCGAAGGCTGTTATTGCTTCTGTTGATGAAATAATTGCTAAGGATATTTTTTATGTTTGAGAATGTGCAATTAGGTTCTGGTTTCGAATCATTTACCAGTTCTAGGACACAAAGCATTCTTGATAGTTCTGGTAGCATAATTTTCATTACGTATCTGCAGAGAATTGCACAGTTCACATTGGATGGTGCGAAAGTAATTCATTAAATATGAGGTGACCATTTTGTAGTACAAGCAAAATCACAAGTGTGTTTTCGAGCGATAAGCTCCGATAAATAACTGTCTTTTTTGACAATTGTAGAGTTTGCATATATACGAGCCGAAGGTGAGGTAAGCAACTACACTTGTTGAAAAGACAGTTAGGAAAGCTGAGCGGAACACACAAATGAGTTTTTTTTTTCGTCATAAAATTGTGTCCGAATTGTTGAATTACTTAGCAGCATCCTATGTAGTACGGCTTGCTGCCCGTCACATGCGAAAGTTGACTTAAAATTTCTGAGAAATGAACCGGAAATGTTTCACTTTCACAGAGGGCATATTGCTATGTAATGTGAAACTTTCGCATGGGAAAGGCAGTAAAGTCGTTTATTGGGCGGAAGGAGATTTTATGCACTGAAGCAAAGAATCAACAAAGTAAAATTTGCCAGAATGACGGAATGCAAACGAAACCTGCTACATTATACAAAGTACGCTATTATCACCAAGATTTTCTGCTGATTTTGTGAGAGAAGCGTCGGAAATACATAAATGCTTATGGTGAAAAGCTTGTTGCAAGCTAAATTTGTAGACCAAAAAACTATGCATTTGAGTGTGTGGCACTCGTTCCAAAAATTAAATAATCGTAATTCCGAACGCCTGCCACCTTTTCTAGAAGGTGAATAGAAATTATGTGAAAACAGTTTCGAGCCGAATAATTGTAAAAAGTTCGTCCGATTTCGGAATGTTGTTCACCAATATTGCTCTGAATATGTCTTAAGCTTTAGATTTGATCGTTGGTTGGGTGAGTTCTATTGATTTTGGCTCAGTATTATGAATTCATTCTGAGCAGGAAAGGAAGAGGCTAGAATGATTTTTGATGTTACGAATTGGTGGTAAAAATTGAAGTAAAAAGAATTAGAAATATATTTTGGAAAGAAAAAAATGTTTTTAGAAATTTGAAATTTTTTGTTGAAATTGATTTTGTGAAAGGAAGAAAAATGGAAAATAATTTTTAATTTGTTTTTGGCTGTGAAATTGATTGTAATAAAAAAGTGTTAAAAAAGATGAAAAGAGAAATGGAATTTTTGACGAATTTTTTTTTTTACAAAGTTTTAATTTTCTG
>JANTFA010131110.1:0-21031 GCA_026413405.1 Phytosciara flavipes | reverse complement strand
ATGCCTCTATGCAATCACTAAAAGATTTCATAACACACACTACACGGTTTGATGATTGCGGTATGTACATGAGGTATTGTACAAAACGGAATGTTTTTTTGGGGCCTTAACAGTTTCAGCTTTTACAGTCATTTATGATAAATACCAAAATGATAAATTGTCGACGATATTCATGTAGATCGGACATTTAGAGAAAATGCACAGATTTATGATGCTGATCTTTCACTTGTTATGGTCCGTGATTAAACACAGCAGTTTGTCAGAATAGCTAAGCGTTTGTTTGTTGGACCAATGAAATAAAAGATTTCACGTCTCTTCAGTTTTTCAATGTTTTTTTTGGGTTTTGGACTTGCGCATACTATCATCTACACTACACGCTGCTCCAATGCCTACTACGAAAATTAAGCAACGTAACTTTTTCTTTATTAAGTTCAGCCATCTTACCGGAGTAAGATTCGTACGGAGGCCATCGTTCGGTCCATTGTACTGGTGATATTCAAATGTTCCCGCTTATTTCGAATGTACTGATTCTTGTTGTTCCCGATAGATGGAATTAGTCATTTTCAATTATTGTTCATTTTTCTGTCAGAGTGACCACATATCCATGAGATATCACTTTGTATTATTTCTAATATTTTGAAACCTTGCGGTCAATAGAGCGCAACGAGCATGAAGCTTTGCAGCCTAGACTAACGATTCTCATGATTAGGAAAAACCCTATGGACAATGTTTGTGCCGAGCGTCAAACCCGTGAACCATAGGCTGTGAGTCCGACGCTCTACCGATTGAGCTACCTGGACACTTACTTAACCTTACTTTAATCTTCGTTAATCTTTCGTTCAGTTACAAGATTTGAATGCATTTTGGTTCACTGTGTATGACATTTCAAACCGCTTTGACGATGCTCTACATCTACGATCTATACATATCCTCTACAGGTTACAATACTTCGACATTCAACCTTACTTTAGTGTCGTTAAATCTTTCGTTGAGTGCGTTTTTTGTATGCATTTTTTTACTATGGTGGGCGTTTCTCGCCGTGGATGAACTTTCAAACGACCTTGAAAATGATCTTCAGTACTTAGATCGAAAGAAGTAACAAACTTGATAATTATACTGCTGACAGGTTTCATTGGCTTCATATGTTTAATATAATGTAAAAGCCCACTAACTCGACAAACTTTTTTGGCCTTGCTAATTTGCGTGCGCCCACCTGAAAGCATTGCATGGCTAAACTTTTCAAAAATTTAGAATCGATCTGAAAAAACGCAAGAAATGTTGTCCTGACTGACACACTTCTGGGAAATTCCATGCGAAAAAAGTTAATGAAAAGAATCAAATCGGCTCATAATGTGGTGAAATAACCTCTGCTAAATTATGCCATAATCTCTGACGCCTTTCGTGCATGCATTTTATTGTTTGTAACGTAGGAGTTAACTTGAAATCGTGAAAATCCATTCATATTGCAATTGTCGTGACAATGTACTAATTATGTTGCATGTAAACATCATGTTTAATCTGAACGACTCTTCTGCTTTTATGAAATCCGAAGGACCCGATTCAAAGGTAATTTGCAAGCGGTTTCATCACCGATTAATTGTATGTTATTATTCAATCGATCTCATTTAATATATTGAATGGGAACGTGTCAGAGCTGGATTTGGATTACGCTAATTTATCCGATTTCTTTTTGAAGTACACTTCGAAATCTAGCTGCGGCCCTGATTTTATATGGAGTCCATGACTTACAGTAATTTTGTCATTCTCAAAGAATTGGTTGACTCCAATATCGTTATCTTAATAGCTGGTTATAAGCCTTGCAGATGACGGGATGTGACAAATTATGATGGAATTAACAAAAACATCGACGCAAGTATGTTTCTGGTTAAATGTGTCGTATATGATAGAACGCATCATGAGCGATGGTTGTGCAACACATATAAATGCATAAATGAAGAATGCAAATCAATTTGAAAGATGATTGCAAATACACACAAGGAAATGACGCGTTGAACAATGCAAATTTACCATTTTCTGATAAAAGTTTCTCTTGCAATTGTGTGTCATCTTTAATTTAACGAGAAAATTGGCTGTGATGGATGTGCCCATATTCTTTTGCTGAGTTAATGTGATCATCAGGTTGAAAATGTTGTTGGTACAAACGGAGTGGTTCAGTTTTTTAAGAATCAATTATCGAAATAAACAGATTATTCATACAGAAGGAACGTATTGGTCAGGAAAATAGGAAGAATACCGAGACTTTTGAGACTAGTTTCTGGCCTACTTTCAACCGAATTTGAATTTAAATTTGTCATGCAAGGTGTCGTACATAAAGGACGTCACGCTTTTTCAGTGCAGTCATCAGATCAAAATCACTAAGAACTCGACAAATATGCACTTTTTTCAGCCAATGGTGTGTTCTACCTACCAAATACAAAAAAAAATTGGATGAATGTCCTCAAATTCTGGCTTTATATGGAAAGTTACATTTAGCTTGAAAAGGGAACAACGCGTTTGTCGGCACATAAGAGGAATATGAATTTAGATCTTGGCTTTGCATCTATTGAGTCAATTCAATTCAATTCTTTATTCATCAGAAAATTCTCGTTACAATAATATATAAAATTCTGAGATTCAGCCTTCCAAGGGATTTACAGCAGGTGAATGATATTTTAAATAAATAACAGTGTTGCTAGGCGCTTATATACGATGTGGAGGGAAAATGACAAAAAAACCTCCATCTGAACACCAACTTAAACTAATATCACAGTCCAACATCTTGAACATTTCTATGGACATATAGAAATGCTCAAGTCCAGAAATTTTACCACCAAAATGGATATCGGCCGACCATCTATTGAGTTTCGAGCTTTGATCATATTGAGCTCTTAAAGATTTTATCTGATTTTTCACATTATTTTCCGTATATCAATGCTATCGTTGAATCAAATACTTATTCTATACTAAAGTAAACTTAGTGCATGACGAGACATCTTTTACTTCATTTGTTAGAGCATTCATTTTACTGTATAAAATGACACTAGCCGGCGCACATGACCTATTCTTGTCGTCATTTTCGATAGCAGATGACTAGGTTTTTGAAAGTTCGTTTTTTGATTTAGCTGTTCATATTGCTGAATGCTAAAAACAATAAATTTAGCGTTAGCGTGCCAATTCATTAATGTATAAAGAACCATTTGTATGGAGCATTGCTGCATATCATAATACCAGTCAGACCTCATAATTCCGATTTTGCATTTGACTAAGTATCAATTTCAAACAAAATTTATTGCAAAATTGAGCGCTCGCATTGCTCTAAAAAGCATTGATTTATTGAACATAAACCGCGTAACTCTTACAAAAGAATACGAATCTCTGTATCGATTTTGTAATAATCCGAGTTCACAGTAAAAAATACCGACCGACCTATTCAGGAACAAACAATAAAATAGTCACAGTACATGACAAATTGTTCATTTGCGTGCATTATGAAGTGCGAACCAGATCTCAGCAATAAGTTTACGATTTTCTTCTTTCTTGTGATGATCATTTCTGTTTATAAACAAAGTCTCTAAATTCATATACATACTAATACAACCGAACGAAACGACAGAAATGTGCCATAATCGATCCGCGCGCAATGTTCAATGTTCAATCTCAACATCACTTTCTTTCTGAATTGATGTGGATATAGTCAATTTATAACAATTTCGTTGTTGGTATTCATCGTAGCCAAGTCACATGACCATTACCATATACTTATCCGATCAATAAATTTAACATTCACATTTTTTTATGAAATCCTACGTTTGACCGGAATCTTAATACGGTGGAATTCAGACTGTTTAAGGTACGAAAATTTAATCTTTCCATTCGAATCATATTTTTCATAATTTTTTATTGTTTGTACGATGAACACATTGGCGTTTAATAGTATTTCAGTTAGAGAAAAGTTTTCATTTTTAATCCCCGCGATAGTCAATTTCGGCTATAAATTGAGACATGCTTCCATTTAGCCAATTTTTTTTTATTGAAAGAAATTACGACAGAGAATTTAATTGTACGTTTCGGATGATTAGCTTATTAAATTATTATTCATTTAAAAATGGCAATTCTCAATTTGTGCTTAACCTAAAAAGATTGTCCGGTTCAGTTGTAAACAATTTTATTGGCTGAGGCTGGTGGTGGTGATGGCAAGGTAAATAATTACGACACTACACCGGACAGTTTAATAACCAACAATTTTAAATGTTTACAAACGTCTCTATCGTTAGCTGTTTATGATTATATGGATGATGATTTCGTCACTGCACATTGGGTTCGTGCCTTTTTTTCTTCTTCTCTTCAAGCCGTTGTGGAAAAAAAATCACGTGCTTTTTCCTATACCCAACGGTAATACAATTTTCTGTATAGAGGAAACAGACATTGCATCACACAACAGTGTGTTTCAAACACAGTTCGCGTTACTATGCTTACATTTTCAATGACCATTACCATGGTTATATTGCGAAGTTTTTGTTTAATAAAAAGCCGTTCACATTAGTCATTATGTATTTCAATTTGAAAATTGGAAATTTTACGCTTTGTATTCAACGAGCTCAAACACACTAATTCCTGGACAATCAATATTTTTAAGCCACCTTTAGGCGATGCGTTGCTTTACATTACATAAACTCTCAATTTTAATTCATTGCATACATTTCGTCGATAGGTAGGTAGGTAGGTAGTCCATGAAATATGCCTATTGTGATTGCTTTTGTTATTTAACAATGTGAAGAACTTAGGATTTAGACCGAAGACAATATGGAAAATTCCTTGGCGCGATTTTGTTTTTAGATTAGAGTCGTCGGGGTCAGTTGAATTATTGTCAACAATTTGTCAGCTCATTATTTAACTCATCGAAAGTATGTTAGGGTCATGGTCAATTTTCGTTCATATAGACTGGTGGACTTTAAATTTGATGTAAGTGAAGACACTATGGCGAAATCTATTTTTCTTTTGCAGCTTGTTGATGGAGGGAATGTGCGAGCATTGGTTTAGCCCCGTACGACATACAATGGTCTTACTTAAAGAGGCTGTACACAAATTATGTAGCGCTTTTAATTAGTTATTTTACCAACCCCTCCCCTTTATTTTCCCGATTTTATACGAAATTTATGTACAGCTAAATACACTACACGGTCGAATTGCCAGTGCGAGTGTTCGAAACTCAACCGCAACAGAAAATTTAAACCGATTGTCAGAAACACAGCTGATTGAATCGGTTCAAATTCGGTGTAATTGGTATCAGGTATCACTAGGTTAGTCGCTCAGTATACCACTGAGCACTGTAGGGCCTATACGATATGAATGGAACTGGATAAAATAGGCGAAATCAGCAGAGATAACGATGCGGCTATGCTCCCCTTGTCGAGTAAGGACGTTATTATTGTAAATACCAAATTAGGACCATAATTTGTGGGATCTTTTGGCACTGCGTTACATGCGTTACATGGTAGCTAGTGCAGGCAAAACTATAACAGCTACAGATGTGAAATGTTCTACAAATTTTCTTAGGTCGATGCCATGAACACAATTGTAGAACATCTCAAATCTGTAGCTGTTATAGTTTTGTCTGTCCCGGCTACCAAGTAACACAACTGACCATGAATTTGCCCATATAATGGTATCGTTGATTGATGCCGCAGAACGCATACAATTCTAACAAAGAAACAATGTGGCAAGCACCAGATTTCAGCTACCAGTTTCATTCCACTAATCTCTTGACATCAAACTTGAATCATCGAAGAACAATAAAATTCTTAAAAAAGTAAAATCCAAAGAAAAACCGGATCCATACGGATCTGTTTAATAAAGTCCCAGCTTGAGGAGAAACGATTATTATGAATTATGAATTGTGTTGAATATTCTTTATTCAAACACACAAAACAACTATCTAAACTAACTGAGAGCTTTGCTAATTTTCAATTCCAATAAAAAGTCTGCCGTGTGTGTGCCACGTCTCTTACGTAATACGATGCTGTGTATTTCTAGCGAATCCGGATGTTCTAAAATAGACTTTAATCAACGAGAAGTTCTTGTTTAGAAAAATCTTGTATGGACTTCTGCCATTATATGCAAAATTGCATTTGTCATCGATTCGCGACGACAAGATGTTTTAAAGAGCAAAAAAATAAACGAATGAAGAGGAAAAAAAGCGTCACAGAAAACCTGACTATTTCGTTAGCACAACGAAAGTTTCACTTTTAACGAAAATTAATGTAAAACAATTGTAAGTAGGTTTTACAGTTTTGTATTTTGAACGTATTGTATACTGCGCTGGATGTATATATTTGTGCTGATGTTTATGGATGTGGTAAATTTTCAAAAGATGTGGGTCTAAACACAATGCCGATAAGATTCATTTCACAAAAAATCATGGCAGTTTTGTTGCTCTAATAAAGCATTGGTCAGCAAAATATTCAGAAAGTGAAACCCGAGATTATCTTGGACAATATGAAAAAAAAGCAACGGAACGTGCAACTGTATGAAACTGAATAGGAGTAAGGTGCGCTTGAACCTATAAGAGTACTTCTAGCAGCAACTTTTTTGCTGTGGATTTTAAATGTTATTCAATTAAAACAAAGGAGGTAAGGTAATCTGTGTGCGCTAGAATCAAGTGTAGGCTAATATTTCATTCTTTTGTTTGACTTTCGTAATATCCGAAGGTGTTTGGTATTATTATCTCGTTGCAAACGACCCTGCAGATGGTATTAGGAAAAGCCAATTTTGCTTACAAATTGTCTGCAAGAAGTTAAGCTGAATACGCAAGATTACAAAAGAAATAGCAGCACGCACAACGGAAATGTGTCTTCGGCAGGCGATTGAAAAAATACAATGCCGTGACATAATAAAGGAGGGGGTAATAATATCGTGTGACACTAGCGTGTCAGAGGGTAAAGCAGTCCTAAAATTGTCTATTTTAGCGTTGCTTAATTCATAGGTGGCCTCTAAATCATCTGTTGACAGAATGAAGTAGTAGATTTGGTTTCACTTTTCACTTTGACGAAGTGTTGACCAGAGATTACATGATTGCATGATTACAATATTTCAAAAATATATTCCCGATGAGCTAATTCAACACTGTCTTCAATCAACATGATGAACATGACTTGAGGCGAATAGTTTTAAACACCTCTAACCGAACACAAAATTTATTTCAAAATTATTGAAATTGTATCGTAACAACTGAAACGATTTTATTCAGTGCAATGCATATGCCTTTAATTGAATATATATTTGTTGTCAGTAGCAATGAAACACAACAGCTCACACAATTAAATTATTATTCAATGATGGTGCGGTTGTACTTCGTAACATTATTGAGTGTAGAAAGAAAAAAAAACCAACCGACAAAACTTCTTGCCATTTAACTTTGGTATACTTCGATATAATGATAGATTTAGGTATTTGACATTCAACTCATTTGTTATAAAGTGTATAGAATGTTGCTTGAGGTAGGTTTTTCAAATCGAAAGTTAAAAATATGTAGCTGGCAACAACAAATTCATAATATTGATAAAAGAGTAAGCAAATATGACATTGTGTTGGTGTTGTTGTTGTTTATGCAAACACCTTTTCGAAGAAGAATATTGTGAGGTAATGCGCACATGATTGCTTCACTGGTATTACACATTGATTTTCTACAAATATTTTTTTTGTAACCATTTAATTGCTTATCACTAAAATAGCCGGCCTCAATACAACCAACCGACACTCTGTCGATCGATTTCGACACATAGATTGACCTCGCACATCTGAGCGACTGTATTGTTTTGAAGTGCAATAATGAGACTTCAGGTTTTTATCACATCGTAGGTCAAGAGCTTTAGTTTCACAGGAAAAAACGTTCACAAATAGATAGTGACCTCAGATAATGTTATTCAATTGCTCACTGAAGAACATTGAAGTAATAGATTTTGTAGAGAACATTATGCAACAAATTAAAAACGAAAGACGTAGCAGATGTAATATGATCTGCCGTTTGTTTAAGGGCCATCCATTAAGTATGTACACTCGATTTTTGACCATATCCACCGCTCATACGTGGTTTTGTATGGGAAAAGAAGTTCAAAAAGGCAAATTTTAGACTCCTCCTTCAGGGCGTACATACTTTATGTATTACCTCTAGTGAAGAGCCCTTTCCCGACCTGTTACTGGTTACAGAAAAAAACATTTTTTAGAAAATTAATAGGTAAGGCCTACACCTTACCATTAACTTTCCGGAGAAATGGAGCCCATACACATTATGCGCAGTCTGAGTCTGACATTTTAATCAAATTCTAGCAATCTCACGTTCATTTAAAAACGAAATGCCGGTAAAAGGGAATCGACAACCAGAGACAATTTCTGACAAATGAGATGCCATAAATACGCACGTGCGATTGAAGTACAAGATTTTACAAAAATATTTTGAAAATAATTTGACTTAAAGAGATACTAGAGCCGATAGTTATACAGCTGATGTTCTAGCCATTTGTGACAAACTGAATCGGCGCATCGAATTATAGAATGAAATCATTGACATTCCAACATAATAGAATAAGATCACCTTGGCTGTCGCATTATTTGCGCTAGAAATAGCAACTAAACTTCTGCTCAACCGACCTAATTATTGCTCATCACTGCAACTTTGCACAAAATAATAAATAAAAAATGAGAAGAAAGTAACACACAGTGTGTTGTTACAACATGCCGATAAATCCACACAGACAAATTGTGTAAGCATTTAGCTCATTTCTCTCAACGTAAAATCTTTCGAAACTGCGAAAGACATCAATTTGCACGAACCTTTCTTCAATTATAACAATTAACGAAACTCAATTGTGCTTGATTTCACTTACCAAAATAAAATTAATAATTTGTGTGTCGTCATCCTGGACACGATTATTGTCTTTCTTCTGAAGAATTCGTGTGTTTTCGTCCAATTTTTATTTTCCACTTCTGTTGTTCCTCATGAGCACAAATTTTTTTTTTATTTTTAACAACGGGCGATCTTGAATAGTATGAAGAAAGGAAAAAAAGTTTTTTAGCTGAGTGTCCAGTTCGTAGACTGGGTTTTAATTGAATAATTAATTTACAATTTAAAAAAATTATTCAAATAAAATGCCGAAAATGCCGTCTAAAAATCACTTTGAATACATTTGAAAATTAAAAAGTCTTTTTTCGATGTTAACTTTTCGCTTTTACTTTTAAAAGGTGTAAATTACAACGATCGATCACCTAATTTGAGAACGTAAAATCCGAATTTCGATAAAATATTTTTAATAAAATTAAAAAGAAAAAAAAACCGAGAAAAAAATTATCTTGCAAAAATCAACGAAAAAGCAAAAACCAAAAAAATCTCTGAACTAACCAATTTCAAACAAAATTGTATTTAATATCGCGAAGAAACTCTCTCACAAACACAAACACACGTGATCGCAACACTCAAAAAACAGTTGCGAGCTCCTTTCGTAACGTCTCTGAACCAACTGACAAGTTGAATGGTTAAGCCGACCAACCTATACTGGATTTTTAAGAGAAAGTTTATTATGTGAAAGGAGTCACGCGGTAGTCCCCTCAGGGTAACATACTGCCAATTTATGCATAAGCACTGTGTGCAAACTGAAATCGAAAACAGAAAGAGATGAACAATTGGATTTCAAAACAAGTTTAACGCGGAACGTGTTAGAGTGTGTTGTATACGTACATCGATTTGCTAGAATTGGATAATTTTTTCTTTATTAACTCAAAATATATATCCAACCAACTACACTCAGTGTAGTTGATTGCTTTAACATAGTCAGATGTTAAAACAAATCAAGAAATTGATGTTATGTACTCGAACATGATGATGAACAATATTGTATACGTTTGGATGGATTGGATATGTACAAAAGTACTCCGGGGCAGGCATGAGTGCCGACGGAAAACAGTCGGCGGCGGCTAGCCGAAAAAGATTATCGGTGGCGGCCGGCGGCTAAAATTTCGGCTCGAGCTGGCTTTAAACGGCGCGGCTGGGGATAATATTTTTCAGTTATTTTTTGTTTGTTCAGATGAAGCGATTCGAAAACTGAATTTGAACTTGAAAATGAAAAATTACTTTATGCCCATTTGTCTGACGGTGGATTCGAGCCCCCGATCGTTGGTTTGTAAATCCAACGCGTTAGCTCTCTACACCACCAGAGCGGCAAAAATAGAAGCAGTGAAATGCAAGTTTATACACTAGTAAGTGGAGTCTGAACAGGAAATGTGTAATTCTCAGGGAACTTCAATGAACTGCAACTGGTTTCATTAGGTGAATCAAACATTCTAGTGTAATTATAGGAAGTGTGAGTCTAGACGCTATAGCATATCTATATTTCAATATCTGGACAATATCATGAAACACCGGGTTTTGAGGCGTCCGGATTTTGAGTCGTTCAGTTTTTGATTCGTCCAGGTTTTGAGTCGTCCTGATTTAGTCGTTCTTATTTTGAAACTTTCAGATTTTTTCGTCCTGATTTTGTAATTCCGTATTTATAGCTTCCTGATTTTGTCTGATCACCGATCGGCTATACCGATTTTACTCATCTTCGACCTTAGCCTGGCTTTTTGTATAAAAAATCGAGGAAAAAAGTCCCATCAAGATTGGTTTGCCCTTACTCCGGGGTTCGAAATCGACGCGTTACAAACGCAAGAGTAAAGATATGAGACTCTCGTACTTCGTACGGGTCTAAAAATCACGAATTTTACTGGTGATCTGTGGAGCAAGACATCACTTCTGTGAAATGTGTTAGAAAAGTCAATTCAAGAACTTTCGGTCGCCGTCTCAGTTAGTTAGTTTGAGTAATATTGTGATGTGGTTGTGGTAGGCATATTTCTCGCCAAATATAATAGAGCACACAACCAACACAGTTCGAGCTTTTTGAGAATGTAAAGAATTTCTGTAAATGAAGTTGTCTGAGGTTTAATACTCTGAATTAGCCATGAATTTTTACTTGCTCCGAAGGTAAAAATAGATTTTGAAGCAAATTTGTCAATTTCTTTCCAAAATCTTCATTGAAAAGGTCTAATCTTCCAGCCGTTTTGAGTCAGCTTGAGCCGATTCTTGGATACCGATCGGCTGGCTGCTCGGCTGAGTCAAAATAGGTCGGCGGCGGCTTATTTTCGGCGGCGCTCATGCCTGCTCCGTGGTACACATATACGAAGATTGTTTGAACATTTTATGTATTATTGCATATGAGGATCTCTTGTCATATGATTTTTCAAGATTTTTATTTCCAATTTTTTTTTATTTTGCTTAATTTAATAAACAAGTATGTTTACGGATGCTGAGCAATATTGTTTTTCGTTTTTAATATTATTACGACAGAAGGTGTGTGCGGGTACCGTATGTACATTGTTGTGATATTTTTTTCCCGATCGGTTCGAATAAATGAAGTTTTAGTGTTTTGTTTCCGTGGAAAAAATTCGATTGAATTGATTTGAATGTCTTTCACACTGAATGGCGTCTTTTGTTCTCCATCAGACAATTATTCTTCGTATATTCAAGAATATAATAAACTGTAGACTCGTCAAGGATAACACTATAATTACCGGTTGAATTTTTTGGAAATTTTTAATGCTACCAATTGAGAATCACTTCATTTGTTAATTGAATTATTAGACCCGTACGAAGTACGAGGGTCTTGTGTTTTCACTATTACGTTTGAATTCTACTCGAGTTATTCGCAAAAAACAGTAGTGGCTTAGTTCCAAGGACCCTACTTCGTGACCTAAAGACCCAATTGCAATAAACTCTACTTTTTTCCTCACTTTGGCAATACCTTTCAAATGAAACCAAAATCAATGAAATCGGATGAAAATTACTGGATTTATATGCACTGAGGGCCCTACTTAACATCGTTCTAAGGCATAAAGCTCACGACCCGGTGACCCGATTTCAATGCATTTTTTTCTAGATCGGTATTGTAAGTACCTTGGATTTGCTGATGTACAGTGAATTCTCTCTATAATGAACTTTCTGTATAATGAACATTTCACCCCTTAAGTTCACTATAGAAAGAGTTCACTGTATTTACACTTCCAACGTTTATTTTTCCGTCGATATCTTCAAAAATCACTAAGACACTTAAAATTCCCTAGCTCAGTCACGGGTCGTCCAAGAATACCCATCTTCGAATTTGATCTCACAATTCCGGCTACCTTTAAGAGAAAAAATTGTTCAAATCGTATTTGATTTACTCAAGTTATTGACGTGACGGACTCTTTTTAATGTTGATTCGGCATTTAAATTCATCCCCGAATTCCGATTGTTGCAAACGGCATGCCAAGCCTGATGGCCATCTGTACTTCGTACGGGGCTAAAAATTTCCGACAACACGATACATTGAGTAAAACGAAACCGATGGGACTTTTTTTCCTTGATTTGTTAGCCGTGAAGCGCTAGAATTGTTTGGTGACTTATCTATTGGTCATCTTTGATTTTAGTGTTTTTGCCTATATTTCGAGTAAATCGTACCTGATTTTGGTGAATTTTCCGGTAGATGAACGATTTTCTTAACGTGGCGCTTTAGCAACGGACCATTAGGGCTCAAATGAGTCAAGTATTAACATTGAAAACGAATGAAGCTTAATTTTCTAATTGACTTCGAAAGAGACTTTTGGAACTGATGTAAATGTAAGCAATTTTAACATGAGATGAGCATTATTTTGAAGATACAATTACAGAGCTCATACGAGTCTTCCTTATGTTTTAACATAAGCTCTTATGGTTGTTTTATCTTTTGTAGAAACCTCTGAAAGAAGGTTCCGAATTTCTTATCTCAAAAGAAAGGATTGTATGTACACATAATTTGATACTAAACAGGTTTTTCTTATCAAATGCATGAGCCGGAAGCTAGTTCTTGAATCGAATTCTAGAAAAAAACATTAGGGGTAAAAAATCGAGGAAAAAAGTCCCATCGAAATTGCTTTGACGGACAGACAGACCGACAGACGGACATTTTTTAAATGCTGATTTGGCATCTAGGGATGACCACAGAAGGTTTGCCCTTACTCCGGGAGTCAGAATCGACGTGTTACAAACGTAAGAGTAAAGGCATTAGACCCTCGTATTTCGTACGGGTCTAAAAACTTCCAGCAGAAAATTTTGATGCTCATTTCTACACTAGTGCGATAAAGTTAATGATGAAATCGATTCGTAACAAAACAAGTTGTTTGAACACGCGTTGCATGCCTTTTTTATCGCATTTGAGAGGTTGTCCACATCGGCTCCGCTTCGAAACGGCAATCTTATGTGCCAAAAACATTCAAGCACATCTGTTGCATAACCAGCTATATTATGGAATCAGTTTCAAAGAGCTTTACTAGGCACTAGATGTGCATTTGTCACACTAGCTCAATTTTCATTATAATCTTTAATGCATGATGATGATTTGGCACATTATGATACTCAGTTTCATAAAAGACTTTTTACAGTACATTTGAGTAAGTGAGCTGGTGATGGTCTTTTCAAGAGCGTAAAATGATGTAAATATTGTAATTACCGAAATATGGCCCCAATTACCGGCGGTTCTTTCAATCGCACGAGACTTTTCAGTTTCTTTATGTTCAATCACAATGGAAGCAATTTTTAGCAGATTTAAAATTGAAATTCGAAAAAATCACGCAGTGAAAACGTATAAAACGTGAATGCTATTAACATGTGTTATGAAATATTGCGTTAAGTGATCAGAAGATTTTGAATTTTGTTTTTTGGAAATGTAAATTAATTTCATCAAATTTCATTTTCTAATAATATGCTGTTTTCCTTTGAGAAACCATCGCTTGTGATGGGTATGGTCGTTTTCTTATTCGAATCACGATAAACGTGGTATATTAAATAATAATTGGTTTTTTAACGCATCATCGTTGTGTGTTTATCTTTATTTGTTTACCTATCACATCGGTAGAATCTCTTTGTTAGACGTTCGCAGACGTTGTAGATTATTTTACGACATAAATTTATGGTAATTAAAACTGACATTCGAGTCAGATATTTAAAATCATTAGGCTTTGGATTTGAAATTAATTTCTTTCGAATGTCCATTTAACGGTGTATCTTAATATGAGATCAAATTAATTATGCACCTAAGGCTTGAAAGACGAATTTAGACGGGAAGGGGTGTGTTTCATTTCGTTTGCTTTCAACAAGATTCAATATGGACCTAAGATTAAACAATTCAAACAGTCTAAACAACCTAAGCAGATTACCTATTGAGATCAGAGATCGATTGGTGGCAATGTCGGTTTGTCCCTCGCAGGTCGACAGCCGATGTCATCCAAGCCATGAGAATACTTGTAGAAAAGTTTAGAGACGCAGCAAAAGACCGCCCTATTATCTTTATTGGTCAAAAAAATCTTTTGACCGTAGTGACATGATGTGGACCACACAACGCGGTCATGGAAAACTAGAGCAAAATGTCAAAATATACATGTACAAGGATTTAACGACTAAAATTAGATGCACAGCTGGAACTTCGGAAGCATTCTTCGTTCTATTCGGAGTACACCAGAGCAACGTACTCAGCCCACTCAACATTGTCATTAGCTTACTTACATCCGAGTTAATGCGCATTATTCGCTGACGACGTTGGTCTAGCAAACGAGAGAGCAGCAAAGCTCCAAGAAGTATTTGACAAGTGGAAGAATATCCTTGAAGGTCATGGGTTTAGTGAAGTTAGTAAGTCAATGACTGTACCAATCCGACAAATGTGTGCCACGAAAACTCAAGGGCAAAATCTACTCAACGGTAAAATACGACCTGAACTCACGTATGGTTCAAAACACTGGACTATGTATGAAAAGTAGGAAAGAGATCTAACAACAGAAGAGATGAAAATATGCCGCATGTCACTTGGATCAAAGTTGGGTCACATAAAGAGTAACATATACGAGGCACGTTGAACATAAAAGAAACAATCGTCGACAAAGTCAAAAACGATAGAAACGAATGTGGCGAGAAAAGTTCTTTTGATAGACATCCCTAAAGTGAGTGAAAGGGGAAGACCAAAGCACAGTTGGGCTAGGCCAAATGCGACAGCGAAAAAAGCTATTCGGGCCAACATAAGAAGAGAAGGAGGAAATTGCGAATGCGAGACCCGTAACACGATCAATGAAAAATGCACACCGGTCATGAATTAAATAAAATATTGAAACGATGACCTTGAAAGTCAAAATGTCTAGAGAATCAAGAAAATGTTTGCAAACAATAGTCGTTCTAGGTGTGAATTATGAAAAAACCAAAATGCAAACTAACTTCGTGGATTAAAAAAATTTTAATTTTCGGTTTAGTTTCCCGTGTTTAATGCTGTATAATATGAGGTTCGACATACACCGACTTAATCTCAAACTAGGGTTCAAAGTGTTTTCGTAGGTTTGCATTACCTTTAGTTGCGTTTACATACTTCAGTACATTCCGTTTACCAAAATGATAAACCAGATTTTCAAGTGAAATGAATTCCGTGTACTTTTCCATTCAGTTCGAATATTCTCAAAAGAAACGCGTCACTTCCAGACCGTTAAAATTATTATTTGCATACTGATTGTTGAATTTGTTATTGGCTTACGCCGAATGCTCACGACACTAATTAATCATGAGAGTAGAACTATCAGATCTAAAACCAGCCAGTTTTGCATATTAGGACGTCTACATGTAAGATTTCTTTTTAATTGCTTACTTATCTCCTTCCGTTAAACGGAAACAGAGGCTACGGCAGTTAAAACATTTTGCGTTTTTAGTATTGTCTCAGAGTTTGTATTGCACAACGTTACCTAAATCGATCTTCTTCTTCTTCTTCTAAAATTCCGATGCAAAAACATTCGACTTTGAGATAGCGGCGAGATTTGAATTTTTCATGTACCCCATTTATCACCAAAAAGAATAATCTGTCTTGAAGAAACCGGATAGAGATTTTGTAAAGTACGAAAAAAAAACTTTAAAAGCTTTTTTATGAATTCGTTGCAAGTCTTCGAAAATTTTTGGTGTGTGTGCCTCTCAGTAAGTCATTTTAATGCATCGATGTGTCTTGTGAAGAGAATAGAGGTCGAGAGCCAGACATTCAAATTTCCTTGTGTGGAAAATTGAGAAGCGCTCATAACTCGGAAGTTGTTTAACAAATCGAAAGTTTCATCTAGCCTACTTCTAATATATGAAATCACGTGCTTTTTTTTGAAAGAATTTTTCCACCAGAAATAGTCAAGCAAAAATTCACAGATATTACCCTGGATTTACCAGCGATTTCTTGAGAATTTTTTCCGAATTTTACTATAACAAGTTGACGAGAAATTGGATTTCGGCCGCTACTATGAAAAAATATGCCACTGTGGCATCGCGTCGTATCTAAGGTGATATCCATCAATCACATCAGCAGTAGAGAAAGATAACGTTCAGAGACTTGTGAGAAAAAACTGCTGAAGAGATTTGTGGTTTTCGCGTTTGTGAAGTCACATTCAATTTTGTTTTTCTCTAATTTGCAAAAGGTTCATGTTCTTACGATTGCTTACAATGACAGATATCAAAAACACTCATTCACGGTGTGAATTGCTGATAACAAATTTCTCACACCCATATGCTCATCAATTTTTATGAGATTTCCTATTTTAATCAAGTTTTACAAATTTCAAGATTATTAAGAGAGGTGTTATTGTTTAGTTGTTAGAAAATAATAGTTGTCATGTCATTTATTCGAGTTTAGTAGGGTGGGTCGTATTATCTTAATGTTTTTAGAACCCCTGCCCCAACGTTATCCACAGAATGATCCCAGGAATTGCGTACACCTGAATTTCTTCTTAGAAATTAGTTTTTCCCAGGGCGCAGACAGGATTTTCGATTTTCATGGTAGTAGCGTGAACTTGCATAAAGGTGAGTGTTATCTCTGACAGGTGAAACTATTACTATTAACTATAGTCAATAGCTGAATATTGAAGTTTTAAAACGGCACTAGTATGTTGGAGGTCGAGCACTCCGCTTGGGCTGTGCAGCTTCGTGACTTTCCCCGATCCTAACTTTTCAGAAAAAGATTACAACTTCTTGGTAATTTCAAGGCAATCGTCTACTTTAATTTTGAGTAATTCATAGTTTTTCCCGCGTAAATTTAAAACGTGTCAAACCTCACGCATATTTTTTTAATGAATGAATGAATCAATCAAAATAAATCGACTGGCACAGCAAAGACTTTCGATATTGAAAGGATCTCAAAAAGTAGAACCACAATCAGCGAAACTAGTCAGCAATGATCTAGACTCTGACCTACAAAAGGGTTGTTACGCCAGATTATTATTAATTGCTTGTGAATTATTGTTCTAGCTTGTCTGATTACCTCACTGGCCTTCGGCTCGTTCCACAAAACTCACACTCGCCCACACAACAAACTCACAAGCAAAGATGTACTTATGGCTGCAGCAGGTAACAGAATAAGTGTGCCATGTTGGTTTCCAAAGAAAACTGAAATTGATTTTTTTGATGTGTATGATTTTGAGGTGAAAGAAATGTCGTTCATAACTCGTGTTGAAAAGAAGAATTAGGAATTTTTTTGGACAAGTTGTAAGCTTGACCCACTCAGTAACATTCACCAAGTGAGAGATATCACCTTTTGACGTTCATCAAAATTTCCGGACCTCCAACAGTGATTGAGCACATGTAAGATGTATGTGCATGCCCCACGTCTCCTCTACAGTACCTATCCCTACGTTCATGTATTCTCATCGTTTATAGCGGTGACTATATATTCACCGTCGACCAACGGCCTATTTTCGACCTTTGAACCTATCTCACCACACACAAAGCCGACATAAAAATAAATGGACACCTGTTCTGAAGCATTCAGACTCAGGGCTCTCTGGGCACATTAGAACCGAAGTCCATGAAATAGGTTCGACGCCGGCAGGTCCACTTTCAAAAAAATCTCTCTAGGTGATTTATCGTGACTTACGTATCACTAATAAATACTATCTTCTAGCGCGAACGTAGACATAGACATAGAAAATATTTGGAGGTTGATAAGATCAAAGTGGACAAGTTTACTATTGCGAAGTTGAATGACTTGTTTTTATTTTATGAGTTGAAATAAACAATAAATCTTAAGCTGTTGCTCTTGACATAGGCCGAATGATCAGTAAGATAAAATAGTTTCTAGTTGAATAGACGATAGCACAGTCGCGAAAAGTGAATTATTAGTGAAATTGAAGAAGTTCCCAACAAGTTTGTCATTTTGAATGAGCAAAACGAACGAAAAGTCATTTGTGTTGTGTACAATGTTTGACAACGAATATTGGCAGATCGCAGTGGCAGTTATTTTACCAAATATTGGTGGTTTGGTGGATTGCACAATTACACGAAAAAATTTAGAATGGTACGAGTCGATAAAGAAACCTAAATGGGGCCCACCTATCCACGTGATTGGACCTGTGTGGATAATTCTATACTGTGGCATTGGATATGCATCGTATCTAGTATATAGGGAGTTACAAACTATTGGCAATGGACTCGATTGTGATGCTGCTCAGTTTGTACTAGGTCTATATGCGATTCAGTTAGCTTTAAACTGGATATGGGCACCAATTTTTTGGAGCTATCATTCATTGAAATGGGTATGCATTCTCATAGAAAATTGATAACAGTAAACTAACCGTGAGTTAGATTTGGAGGCTTTTCGCACTGAAGACTGAAGAGTTGCTGATATTCAGTCGACTGTTTTTTCGTGTTTGTGTAGATATCATCGTCTGAGATCATTTGCATGAATAACAATTTTGTTGATGTGATATTTAACTAGCTAAATAGTATGTAAACGTGCATACTAAATCATAATATTACCGAGAGCGTAGCTTTTATGTAAGATTTGGCACCTCATTGCTCATTTCGAATACTTCACATAGTGATAGAGTGCATTCCAATACACAACGTTTGAAATTGAACTAAATTAGAATGATATTTCGAATGCTTCCAGCTAAAAGACACGAGTCAGCCCATTTCAATTTGATTAAAATAAAAGTTCGCTCGACAAATGCATTATTTGCAAGGAACTTAGAATATTATTCCACAGAAGAACTTGACTTTGTTTTCTAGCTGTAACGAGCCGTAATAATAATAAATTGAAACCTAGCAAAAGCAATTTCGAGTATGTGTGGGAACATACTGATTAACCGCTTGCTTTTTTATGTACGTGAAAGCTGACAAGTTAACGTATAATTTAGCAGATGAGCCAATCTTAAATGATAACGCACAACATACCTGCACACATACAAATTAAACATTTTGTGAAACTCTTATCTGATTAACGCACTTTACTTGCTGTTATCAATATCAAAGTATGCCAAAATTTAAAGAAATAATTTTTAATCTTGAACAGAGTGCCGTTGAACTTGTATTCGGTTTGATTATGGCCGCAATGTGTGGTTTTGCATTCGGGAAAATAAATCGCCTTGCCGGAATGCTGTACTTTCCATACGTTGGCTGGTTAATTTACGCAACGCTTTTGAATATAATGACTTACATACTGAACAAGCCGAAGTCAATTGAAGCAGACAAGCTCAAAGGAACTAGTGATTATTATGAAAGAATTTAACCAATAAAATAAATATCTTTTCAAATTAATTTATAGCAAACACAGAGTTTACGGCTTAGAAATTTAGCGAAGTGAAGTAACTAAAGCCCGTGGGACGTCGCGTCGTTATCCTAAATTTGAGGAATCATCGTGTTCACTACAATTCAATTCTGTTTAAAAATGCTTTATGCGGATGGAAAAGAGGCACAGAAATGAGGCTGAATTCCAAGGAACCACAATTTGAATCGATAAGTCAAGTAATCACCAACACAAATCATATTGCCCACCCGAGTAAAGCAATTTTTTCATTGTGACATCTCAAAAGCCGAATAATACAGACTTTTTAGTATTTGTGGAGAATCCTTGCTGCGTTGACCGGTTGTGGGATTTGAGCCTTTCGATTTGTGGCAAGTCGAAGTCCTTGTTCAATGGCACACGTTCGTTCACCAAAACTTTTCTATGCAGAGCCAAAAATCTAATCTGACTGGACAGTTTTGTTAACAAGTCGTTCGTGTAACTAACTTCCGTCGAAGTTGGTCGATATGCTTGTCATAGGTCAGTGTAGGTCAAGTTTTACTCGCAGGTATAGGCTGGTTCGAAGTATAGCTGTACACAGTTTTTTAAGTGGAAGCAAGTGACAAATGTCTTAGTAATGCTGGGAACTAATCGCTACTTCTTGCAGTATAGAAGAAATATTGAAAAGCCACTTGTTAATCTGTTGTTAATTTCGCTGAATTGTGCTGACACATGTCGCCGGCGGCGTATAGAAATTTCTAGGCTATTGTTTGTATAGATTGAACAGGAGGCATGACAAAACTGAACCATGTGGCAGTGGCAAACCATTATTCAATCTCTTAAACCGGATGCAGTCATCGTTTAGCAAAGCCTGGAAAAGTCGATCACTAATCAACTTTGTTGTTATATTGACGTTTCTGAGACGTTTCTTTCTCTGATTAACTTATATACAGAAGTCCACTTTTCCCTACAGGCTGCGATAAAATCGATCGTCTTCAATTATAAACGAATTTTCCTGCAGAAATGTAAGATATTGTTAAATGCAACAAGGTAAGAAACCAACAAGAACTCCCGGCAGAACGAAGTATTATTTATCTCCCTAAGAGAACACTGCTGTTTATAAAAAAAACAAAACTTTTCATTAAAAGCCATAAGTCACGCTATTTTAGTTTCGTTCGTCTTTGTATGCCTTCTTAATTAAGTAACAAATCCGTTTCAACCAAAAAGCAGAAAATAAAAATAAATTTTTAAGTTTCACGAAATATAACTCAGCGCACATAAGCACCATACAGATTGGTTCTTCTTTCATATATTTGAAAATATTCTTTTCCATAGAAGCCTTCATTGACCTTTTATAGGTATCTTTCGTATATAAAGTATACGTAAACATAATAAGCTCTCGAAGAATCACATGATCTGAAAAATGATTT
>JANTFA010130888.1:0-13476 GCA_026413405.1 Phytosciara flavipes | reverse complement strand
GGTTTTTTTGACTGGCTTGGCTCCACTTTGTAAATAAACTTTGATTAAAGTCGAATTTAAATAAAATATTTAAATATTACACTGGTCTGGTTCCAACACTAATACCAAAATGCTTCAATTCAAGATGTCCATCAAACATCGTCTCTCTCTCTCGTACTTCAAAAAGTATTTCACATTTTATGTTAAGACAAGAGTTACGGTGACAGTCGGTGATGGGAAAAACTCAGTAAGGAAATGATAGCAATTATGGATATTTTTTAGTGAAAAGAAACCCGGTTTACTTCAAGAAAATAAATTTCTCAAGAAAGTTTGCTATGAAGTGAAGATCGCATGCATATCAAAAGTATTTTTATTCAGTCTACTACTTCTTTTGAACAAAGCATTTTCAAAGTATTTATTTCAAATCTTGTACTTCAACCCATATTTTCCTATAAAAGAGACCGAATCAACCGATAAGTTTGATTTGCTTTTTGTCGTCCTTATCAGATGGGCTCAAAAAAGTATCGGATTTGTTAAAATAACATTTGTGCAGAGAAGATGTAGAATATGATATTTCCATTAAAATCAAATTAAGTTAGGTGACACTAATTGTTGATGGATTGGAGTTTTGACAAATTGAGAATCATCATTCAAAAGACATCATTCCAAGCAAAAAGCGGTGTGGGTGTATCCAAAATGCAATGACGTCCAAATTTCGAAATATATGGCCGCTCATGTAAAATAGTACTTCGAAATAGAATTTCGAAGACGACGTTAACAGACACAAAATGCAGAATATTGATTCAAAATAAAATAAATGAAACATGCTATCTGAATCCTTTACCATCGAAACTGGATTCAAGCAAGGTGACCGCTCATTCTCTAATTTGGCATTCGAGAAAGTCGATTTACAGGAATTGAACTGTTGTCAATACATCCAAACAACTGACGGATTTTTCGGACAATACTGGCCTCTTGACAAGAGGAACAATCAAGGTGAATGAAAGTCAGGTTGAAATGGACGAGGCGGATAAGAAAGTTGGACTGTCTATTAAAGAGGATGAAACCACGAAACCAAATACCTCGTACTAGATAAGAGCCAAGAATTTTTTGGTGCCGAAAACATTGTTTGCGCTGTCAAAGCAGCGATTCTTAGGGCGGGTCATATCATCCGTATGGACGATGATAGAGTGGCAAATAAAGTTTTTGTTGGTCAATTCGATGGTACAAAACCCAGTGGGTAACTACAGTATGTGACACATATTTAAGGTGACTGCAAACGGCCGCAGGCACATTTTAGGCGACTGACAAAATTAATCATCGGATAGTATGTACTACGAACACAAAATTACTTTTTAGATAGACTGTCTACAGGTTTATGAAGGAAACTAGGTTGTTGGCAATAGATCAGGCTTCAGGAAGAGTGTAAGCGGTTTTTTTACGTTGCTTTACGACGCCAAAAAATTGGCGACGGACCAAAACGCATGTACTGTGCAATGTACAGCAGATTTCTAGTGAGATAAGAACGACCTAAGTAGGGGAAGTAAAGGACTTTTGAGATTATAGAGTTATCGGTCAAATAACCCAAACCGTCCTAACGATGGGAGCAAGTAGGGGCCAGGGCTGCCTTGTCGTCTTCAAACAGGGAAAGCATATCTTGCAATTTTGTCGGAATATCATTAAGAGAAATGTTAAGCAAAGTTTTAGACAGTCCTGTTACAGACGGGTCTGTTATCGATAAGGACGGCAGAAAAAGAATAGAAATCTTTCACTTATGAGTGGGTCTTTTATATAATAAGAAAAATGTATGCTCAAAGAATTGAAGTAAAAGATTTGAAATCAATATTTTGAAAACACGTTGATAAGGAAGTAGTAGATTAAGATACTAAAGATAAAGATACTAAAAATCGTGTTCAGTTACGGTACTTTTAACATCATCCTTACTTTAATTTCGTTCACTGATGTTAACTGACTGATGTTTCTTCCACAAAGAGAAACGTACTTGAAGATGCTTGCTGTCTGTGGCATAACGAACATGTAAAGTTGGTGAGAGATGAAAATAAACTTCAAACGTCTTAGATGCTATGGCCATATTCCACCAAACCAATCATCTGCACTTTTAAGCCAAATTTTATTCAGATTTCTGTTCCATTTTGTTTACGACTCCAACAACAAAAACAACCCGTCTGTCCAAACATTATTATCTGCACTTTACAGTTATATTTATTCACGCAAATGCCATTTCAAACAGACACGTTGCTGCCAAAATCGAGATAAAAATGCACACAAAATTTACGTACTGAATGCGGTAAACGCCATACACAAGTGCAAATACTTTTCACGCCATAAGCTGCGATATCTTGTGAATTTTTAAAATGTCCAACAACAACCGAACAAAAACCGTTGTTTATTTTGAAAAAATATGAAAACATAAAAACGTTCGTTATATAAACGGAGGAATTGTGTATTCCAGTGCTGTTGTTCCGTTATGCTGTGAGCAGCAGAGTAATCATTTTTTATGCGAACGTGTTGCACTAGTGTACATGAGGGAAAATGTAGTATATTATGTAGATGTGGCTTCGTTAAAAATGCATAATGAATTCATAACTACTGGTTTCAAAAGGACCACCACTCTACGATACGGATGATCAATAAATTCAGAAGAAAAACTATCCATGCGTCTGCTTTTGCATATTCAAATGTTCAAGTAATTGGTGCAGACCAGCCTACTAGCCAAATCGCATGCACTTGATCGTAAACTTAAAATATTAGAAATTTGCAGGGCCTACTATCAACCATTACAACGACGTCTTGGCAGAAGTACTATTTGAATTATGCAAATGTGTATCGTGAACCCACGTGACTCAGGTCCGACCTATTCCAAACCTCAACCGTATATATTTTGACTGTGGTGTTCAATGATCCTTTCATGCTACATCTTCATTTATCTCTCAAAAAGTAGCAGGGAAAAATCGATGGACGCAGCAGCAAAATGTGACAGGACCACCATGCAACTTTTGGCTGTAGTGAGCAACGATCTTTTTACGCTACATTTTCACTTTTTGAAAATGTAGCATAAACAATCCGTTGCACGATGCAGCTGAATTTAATATGGTAACCAAATCAGTTCAGGTCAAGCTCAGGTCAGGCTCAGTTCATGTTAAGAAATAACCTGAACCTGACCTGACTGTTTCAGGTTTTTTTTTCTTTGACTTGACCTGTTCCGAACATTAAGTCATTAGATGTTTTTTTTCGATGTCGTCTCTCAATCTCTCATGATATGAGAAGTAGTAGTTTCAACTGCTTACAATGGTGCTATTTGTCCATTTGCACAACTCAATACCGCATTTGCACAACTCAATTACCAGTGCGGGTGTTCGAAACTCAGCCGCAACTGAGAAAAAAACTGAATGTGAGATGTGTATACAAAACATAGCTGATTGAATCGGTTCAAATCTGGTGTAGTTGGGTTTAGTGCTGTCACATGGCAAGACATTGTTGGGAGCTGCCGGTATTCTACTCTTCCTAATTTCGTACCAAGTACAGTAGGTGTCACTAGGTTAGTCACACAGTTTACCACTGAGCAATTCAAGAAGGTAGAAACAATTCAAGAATGGATGTCGGAAAATTAACGGAATTAGTAAAATAATGATCCGCGTACGCTCCCTCGCGGAGTAAGAACTGTTATTAATAACCAACAATCTGAGTGTGAGGCCGAAATGTATGGAGGCTGTTTAATTTGCCTTTTATACATCTCTTCTATCGTTCTCTGAAAATGTGTAACAACGCAAATGACACAAGTCGCTTCCAGTTATGAAGAGCGTGACAATGAATCGCGATTCGTCTAATAAACCACCGAACATTGTTCGGTGGTTCTGAACTGATAGATGAGATTCTAGTAAATAATGAAAAAGAATTGCGACACATACATTTTCCAACAATATGCGTTCAGTTGGGTTTGGCTTCCAGCGCTTAATTCTAACATATTCCCATTTTCGAATACATGTGTGTGTGTGTACGTATGAAAACGTATGAAAAGCTTTCGCATATTTTCCAAAACAGCCAGCAGGCTTTAATTTATTTGATGTGAAATTAAATTTGAATTTATTTGGTTTAACATTATGGAAAATTATACGCTCACTCAACTCAGAAATATTGTCGTTCATGTGTGTATGCAATACGAACTGCTATACGAAATAGGTATATCTATCAGCCCATCAGCAGTACAATTGCGATATTTGTTGTTAGAAAAGCGTAAATTTATTTTGTTAGCACAGCGATATTTTAAAGTGCGTATCACATTAAGCTTTCATGTGAAACAATATAGTGCCGCAAACTGATTTAAATGTAATTAATTTTCGGTCGGATGAGTTCCCATTTAATTCGTTATCATCATACAGTCATCCTTGTGATATTAGGTTTTGTATTATACCAACTGTACAAATAATGCTGCTGCTCAAAGCTGAAAGCGGCTTTTCTTTTCATTTTCATGGGTTTGATTAGAAAATGGTTCGGTGAATAAAACAAATGAAAAATATAATCCGTCTTTTGACTGGCTGCATTAATAAGAAGATGAAATGAATTAAGATTTCAGTTTTGATCTAACGTGTGGGTTTGTTGGCGCGGTGATGGTCGGTATAACCGTAATAGAAGAAAAATTTCCCATTTTATTATGCTTTTCATCAATATTGGGATCTAATATTATGAAAGGATGAGCTTATCCTTTCACAGACTTTTATTGAAACAAACAACTTTTCTTCTTCTGTTCACACAAATTGATTGGAAATCTTTTACTTCATTAGTTTCGCCTCACATTTTTATTAATAAAAGCTCGACGTTCATTGTTGTCACTATCATTAGACAGGTGAAATAGTCTCCAAAAGAAGAGCTAGGTCGAATATGATTTACCAGAGATGACAGAAAGCCGCTTACTTGTTGCAGTGTGCGAATTTATGCTTGGTAATATCCGGTCGCTAGGCCGATTTGTCATTTGGGTGACATATTGGTAAATATCATCATTGATTCTCACTTTGAAACTGTGCTGACAGAAACCAAAAGAAAGTCCATTAAGCATCGCGGTGATGGTAACAACCTTGTCGACCCACCAAAATCACAACAACCCTTTCCTATACGATAGGGCGAGAGCCGATTATAATTTAGGTGAACTGCACGTTGACGAATGCATACTTTCAAAAGTCATCAAGATTCACCAACTGTTTAAACTGATGACATCACTGGAAAAACGTGACGTCATTCATGTACGACCCCTAGTCATGGTTTTGATTGTGAAACGGAAACTTGAGCGAATATGAGTGCTTTCGAAAATATTGTTGAATCATTTGAAGTCTCTGCAAATAGCCGTTACAGACTCATTGAAGCCGTAAACATTAGAATATTTATGCAATAATGGCTCGCATCGGTTTTGCATCAGGCAATTGTCACCAACAACCAGTGCGCCATGTACATAATTGTCATAGCTGAATAAGAATAGACACAAAAAGTGTCACCGACAAATGGTGGCGCCACCAAATCATTTCAAAGTTGAATGTGATTCAACATGTAACTAATTCCACAACTAATCGGATCTATTACTTCATTTGATCAAAATATTTGCTGCATTAGAATTTCGAATGTGATACTTCATTTGTTTGAGCACAGATTTTTCTATATAAAAGACCGAATTTGAAGCAAACTTTCATTTATTTATGTCGTTCTTGTCTTTAACAGATGTACATTCTATTTTATTTTTGATTTCTTTCCGATTGGACAGAACGTTTGGACTCAGAGGTTGACCCTGTTGATTCCTATATTTAAAGGTTTTCAGCGAAGTCGAACTGAAATTTAAGATGAAGCAAAGTTAAATTGAAATTTAAACTACACGAGCTCTTTGACGATTCAAGAATGAAAAGCTGACCCATCTATTATCATGCGAGAGATGGTGTCAAATTCAATGTTATGTCTCTCAAATGGTGGTGTTCTTGTCACTTTTAGGCGGCAAGTCAAAAGTAATTCTATTCCAATGCTTAGACCATTTCCTTCTGTAGAAGAAGAGATCGTACCAGGTGAACGTGACACCAATTCGAAAGTTCAAAGATTTGAATTCCGATCGTCAACTTCCGAATTTCCGAATTCCCCAAAATAACATCGACAGAGACTGCTAGACCACTTGCAGTTGGCGTAGTAAATTTTCTAGCCTCTTCAAAGTGATTTCATTATAATTCTCATAATTGAATTACCATTTCCCTATGGTTTACTTCAGGTTATACTCTGACTTTGGTCAGGGTAGGCATTTTAGACTATGAACCCGTAGCAAAGCTGAGAGAGTGTCGCTCTAGTGCGACAAAGTAAATATGATCAAATCTCTTTGTTCACAATTTCACATCTGGTGATGGAATATATTTCGTTTTGCACATTTTTCTTAAATATCTATCGCCGCCCCTTCTTGCCAAAACCACTTCCCTAGACTTTCAAATATTTTCATATCCTCACTTAAATTACCATTCCCTTTGAGAAGAAACCATAATTCCATTCCTGTGTCTTATTGAATTGCAAATAGCCCGTAAAAGCTCTCACCGGTTTATTTGCTTTCAAAGAATAAATTATTTAGAGTCGATTCACAAAATTGTTGTCAGTCTTCTCAACACTTGTCATTTTGGATTATTGCTCATGTTAATAACAAAAATATCATTTGCAGGCAAGGTAAAACGATGATACAAAAAAAACCAACAGCGAAAATTCTCCCATAATTCCCCAGAGCGATTGCAGCACTCTTACCTTTTGACAAAGGGAATATTTTTCTTGCAGCGAAAACAGCGAAAACGTTTGCATTATTCAAAATAATTTAAACAGCAAAAAAAAGTCGAGATGAATATATTTGAGAAGTGAAATGTTATAATCTCTTGGGAGAATATTATAAAGCCGAGCACACAAAATTCTAAAGGAACATTCCGAATAAATTATAGGAAATATTCCGTTGAAGCCATCCGACCGACCGACGTTGCTATTTTGTTGCAAATTTCATTCTGCTCATTGTTCGTAAATAATGTATACAAAACGAGAATATCGAATTTATGATTTTTTTTTCTATCAAGAAGTGACATTAGATTCACATTTCTGTCACCGTCAGGCAAATAGAAATCGTTTAGCATAATATTGTCAGCCATCACTCCACTGAAAAACCGTATTGCTTTTTCAAAGTTTTTATGATTTTTTTCAAAATAAGTTTTCTTTCAAAAGATTTAACCTTTCAGAAATAGCAAGTGATGAGATCATCACATCTGCTATTTCTACTGTTTCGAAGTACGTTGCGCAGTATTCTGTGAAAAATCTATTACTTCATAGTGTTATTTTGAAATAAAGACGAGGGCGCCCGAAATGGTGTGCTGCCCACACAGCTCATACTCTATGCCCATGGGTATGGGCTGGACATGGATATCTTCATATATGTCGGTGTAAGGGTATTTTAAGAAAACTATAGGCGTAGCAAGGGTAGAAGTATTATAACTTTTCAGATCTTAGGTATTTTTGCGATAACCTGCAGTAATTTGCGGTCAGTAGGCGCGTAATAGAAGCTCGTGAGTAGTGATTTCTGTGGAGTGTGCTTAATTTGTGAATGGCCCTAAAACATTGTTTCGTTCGATTCGCCTGTTTTCATTTTGTGTCAAAACTGATATGTCCGGTCCTACTTCCGTTTTCCGTTATTACGTTTAAGGTTAATGGAAATGTTAGTATCAAAACGAAGTTTGTCAACAAAAATCAGTCTACGTATTAAGCTTGTCCTTAAAGCTTCTGATATCAATGTGCATGACCTTCAGTTAAGGAAAGAAATTCGTGGCGTTCAAGTGACACTACTCAAGTATCAATCATCTCATTGCGTCTTGGCAACTTTTGGTCTTATAAGAGAATCTTCATTACGAATAGAAATAGGGAAGCCGCAAATAATAATTGAACACATCAAAACATCTACAGTACGTGTCTAGTCAATCGCATACGATCAGTTTGGTGTTTTATCTCTACTCTACTTAGTTCAGAATCAGTCAACCGCCATCAAAAAATGACTCGACCTGAAAATTCAGGTCAGATAATTTAATGAAGGCAGACCTGTCGTAAGCCAAAATTTCTGATAACTGTCAGGTCGGGTCTCAGGTATGCCTGACATTTTCAGGTAGCTCTGACCTGATCACTTTATCCAGGTTGCACGTAAATTCCGGTCAAAACTGTTCTCAGTAATTTCAGTTCAGGTTAAGGTGATACCTGTAATGTTCCTAGCTTTAACTGTGATAGAGAACTATTTAATAAGAGAAAGACTTTCATCAATGCTTCATGGATTTCCATCTTTCCTCTTCTTACTGAAACAACTAACCAAATCTTGTTTGTGTTCTGTCTTGTGGATTCAGCGTTACATTGAAGTGGTTCAAACAACTTCAAAATTGTTCTTCTTCATTTCGCATCACATTGCAACATTTCACCCCATCCATCACCCCCTATTTGTGTAACTTAGAGAAGAATGATTGGATTTTCCTGTTGTTTGAAAAAGAAAAAATTGTTTTCCACCATAGTAAAATGTTAAAGTCGTCACTTTCCACACCACATCCTCTCAGCCAGCGAATATAACTAATTCAAATAAAATTATTCCATATACAAACTTGTCACAAACTTCCGACACAATATTCTCGCCTCGAGAGCAATATTGCAAACTAAATGTGATAGCAAAGTTATACGGATGCATGTGTTTATTGAAATAAATTTGATAGACGCAAAATGTAAAGGAGCGTCTGGATTCGCGGTTAACTTTATATTTTCCTCTTCGTCGATGTGTTAAAGTACACATCGTATGAACTCAAAAATGAACTGCATAGCATGTGCTATGTACGCTGTCTGAAAAAATATAATCATCGAAGTTATAGGTAGGAAATGTTTAAGAAAATAAACTCTCGTGATGTAACGTACGGGGGGTTGCTAGTTAATTCAATTATGTTTTCGTCTGAACAAACTTGGAGCGTTTGAAAGAGTAGAAATGTAATTCATTATTTAAAATTTGCATTTTGCATCTCCTTCACCACGACACTCAAATTAAACATTTTAAATATTCGATTTCATTCCTTTCAGAGACGGCAGGTATATTTCCATGTCATCATCAAATCTATTATTTCGATATCAACCGAAGTTTGATACAAAATGTTTTACTTCATTTGTTGAAGTAACCAGTTTTTCTGTATAAAAGAATACTCGACTTTGAAGTTAGTTTATTTCCATCGTAGCTTTTGATAAGAGATGACTAGCCGATAAGTCTTTGAACTTGTATTAAAATTGAGTGATTCGACTTTGCAGTTACAACCGGAGATGTAACGGTCAATTTGTCACTGCAGAACTCTCGCAACAGATAAGACGTTTTCGATTGCACTCAGCGCATCATGCACTTGCGATGAGCTCAAAACCGTTTATCACTGGATTGCACAAACATATCCAAGAAAAAGAGCTTTGTGGCTGCCGGCCCTGGCAAAGAAACGAGTGCATTCGCTCAGTAACTTTAAGTATCGCTAACAGACATCTAATGTAATACCAT
The DNA here is from genome assembly GCA_026413405.1 of Phytosciara flavipes. NCBI lineage: Eukaryota > Metazoa > Arthropoda > Insecta > Diptera > Sciaridae > Phytosciara > Phytosciara flavipes. Next base: position 3,932 of record JANTFA010130888.1, on the reverse strand, counting down.
CAAACTCACATGCAAAGGGACTTTTTCTGCGACTTTACTTTTATTTACTTTGCCGAATCGCTTCAACTTCTTTCCTCAATTCTATGTGTGTACACTTCAAAGCAATCTTTCGAAACTATTTTTGGTTCAATAAACTTGAAAACAAATAGGAAAATGACTTTGTAATATGCATATGCAAGCAGGTGGAATGAGTGGGGGGAGAGCCTTTTCATAGGATGTTTTCGTGCAAAAATTGCTGCGAAATGTTTGTGTAGGTATTTTAAAACTGGCGCTGCAGGTACTTTGTTTGCACAGAAATTTGTTTCACTCTCAGTCGAATAAATGTTACGGTAAATAACTCTTTCATAAAAGACAGCGTTGTCGATGAGATTTGAAACTCTTTAAATTACTCGAATAAGATTTTGAATTGGAAATGAAGACTTTTTTCGGTGATTCGTAAATACCAACAATCCAATTTTCGATGTATAAGTGGGGTTTCTGACCTGCCGACTCCACAACTTTTATATATTCGTCAGTGTCACGCCATTGTCAAATGGGATTGTGAGGCGTGATTGCAATAAAAAAGGTGGACCGACCCGAAATCTTTTTCATCGATGAGACATTATTGTCTGGACATTATATAAGAAACTACTAATCAACCAAACGAACGATATAGTTTTCATAGGAATTATCCTAGTCATCTGTTAGAGATAGCAATGATATCAGTGAGGAGCTTGATTAGATAAGGGTCTTATAAAAGGTTTTATTAAACCTGCTGAAATACAAGAGTTTTGCCTCAAACACAAGAGAAAGTCTCAAACATGAAAAGTAGCAGATTTGCGGATTATTCCTTGACACGCTTCTAATCTGTTACAGACGGCGAGCATATCAAAATCAACAATACTTTTATCGGGTCTACTACTTCCCTTGATCAAAACATTTTCAAAAATTTGAGTTCAAATCTTTCACTTCAATTATTTAAACATGCATTTTGCTAGATACATCTGAAATAGTAAGAAATTTTGATTTACTCTGTGTCGCTCCAATCGATAACAGATGTGTGGTCGTACGTCCTCACAGCATCCACCACATTTATTTAGTTTCTTTTGATACGATCTCATAACTTTATTGCTTTTGCTAAGACTTTAATTTGGCTTAGTTTTCTCTTACAGAATCAAATCTCAAAGAAGGTCGTCGTTCTTAGACTAAAATGGAAAATTTTTGTCGAACCCGGGTTTTCTTGGTAGAAGGTCAGTATTCGCTACCACAAAAGGATTTTTGATGCGACCAAACAAGTATCAAAAATATTGAGCTGGCTCGTCAGTCTTAATAAATAAATAATAATAGACCTTCTGACCTTTGCATCATAACAATTGAACTGAAAGACAATTCAGTTATGAGCATTTTCATCACAATCGTCTAACCGCAATTACACACCGAATTGCAACGACTGTAATTATTTCCGTACAACCGAAGTGTACGCAACGAACCTTACATTGCCAATAATTCCGTTGCGCGGAGATTTGAATTCAATTTTCGGAAACAATTATTCGAATAATTCATTCAGAGGCACGGAAATTGTGAACAGGCAATATCCTTTTTATCGCAATAGTGCGCCATACAATAGCGTTAAACGTGGTGACACAATAATTTTAATAGAAAATTCTGAAAATAGTTTTCCATGAAATACGGAAAGGTTCCAGTCTGTGTTGTGTATATCCTCTGCTTGAAGGAAAAACAACAATATATATTTTGTCATGAATCATTAACAACAGCCGAGCGTGAGATAAAATGTCCATTAGCAGAGCAAAACATAATTCTTTGAAGATTATTTTTGATGGAAGCAAAGCCAGGATTATTGTCAATGTTTTAACGCTGGCTGTAGCAAATGTGTTTCCATATCTGGGATTTGGTATGTTTGTTACCCTGAATTATGGAAAATAAAAGAAACGAGAAAACACGTAGTCCACAGACGAGTGATAGGTTTAATACACGGTCGGTGGTATAATGGAAAATGCAGCTGTATGGAACGCCAATCATAGCGTGTGTATGACTTTCGGAATCGTATTTGACTGGTTCAAATATTTCAACTACGATTTCTCATTCGAACATTCAGAATGAGGTTGCAAATAGTCCGAAGATTAAAGTCCCTTTTTTACGTTCCATTCGTGTGGGCAAACATAGTGGAATAAAGAGAGAGAAAACGAAGCGTCGGAAAACCAATTTTCCGCCTTTCTGCGTCTCACAGAATTCTGTTGGATTTTACGATCACGCTCACACATATTACACTTGAATTTAAAACTTTTTCGGTCACACCGACTTTTTGTGGTGGTGTTGTTCTGTGCATGTGGCACTAGCTCGACACCATATATCCGTAAAATTTCTGTCTGTTTGAAATTATGTTTACAAAACATTTTGCATGTTTTAATACCCCACCACTGTGTGAGAAGGAAGAAAAGTTTCTATTTGCGAGGAAATTATTATATTTTGAAAATCTGTGTGTCCTTTCATCTTCGATTGTATATGGAAATATTCCCACAAGATGGTTATGCAATCGATGAATGATAATATGAAGATGATGAAAGTGAACCTTTTTTTTCTTCTTTGGAGAGAAACGAAAATAACATTATTTGAACAGATGTTACGAAAACATAATAACTCGGAAGCAAACATAAAAACAGTTTTCGTTCGGCTAGAGCCTTACGCAAGATTTACTTTTTCCAATGAATTGAATCTTTTTTCCTCGACGCAAACCGACAAACCTTTTTTTGTGTGTGCTCCGCTTCCGCTCTTCGTAGCTTTTCATTTTTGATTTTGTATTAATTTGCCACCCCTTATGAATATGTATTTTTCCATGTTGAATATATAATGCCATATTGCTTATATAATGTGGAATACTGTTGGGAGAGGCCCTTTGGTATTAAAAATCAAATCGTTAAACTGGAAAATAAAATGAAAAAAAAAAGATTTTCGGTTATCTTTTGGAAGCAGAATTTCCATTTATGAAATGTAGAAGGTGAGTTAATGGAAATTGTGGGCAATTAATAAGGTGGAGGGTGGTTATTTCATTTGTTGCTCACTTTATAGTTGAAAAATGTGTCGGCTTACCATGGCACTCGATGGTAGCAACAAGAGTAGCAACTAAAGAGTCGGATCAGGATCACCACATGTCACCTATCTGTCGGAACAATGCGAACATCGACGCATGTCATGTTTCTTTACTTACTTGAGTCAATTAAACTGATTCCTCAATGAACATGATCCATTGATTAGCACGAAAATATAGTAACCCTTGGCTATTGTCATAGCTGCTTGTGGTGTCCAAGATTCCTTTGAGTCAGCTATTGTTTTGAAAAATTTTTAGGGATTGTTTGGAATATTCCTGATTACCCGAACGAAAAAGTCGAAAGAGTATTGAATAGACCGAGACATAAATCTACACACGCATTCCTAACGCGATGAAGATGCGCCTCACGAGTAAAACAACAACGGAAATTAACAGTTAATGTGAAGTTCTAATTAAATCCGTACTAAGTACGGGGATCTGATGCCATTACTCTTACGTTTGTAACACGTTGATTTCGAACCACGGAGTAAGGGCAAACCTTCTGGGGTCACCCCTAGATACCAAATCAGCATCTAAAAAAAATGTCCGTCGCTCCGTCATCACGATGACTTGAGTAAAACGAATTGGGAAAAAGCCAGGCTCACAGAAAGTTCATAGATGGTGAAAGATCGGATCTTGGGCTCTGAAGTTAGAGCCCATAGAGTGAGAGTAAAGTGGTAAAGTGGCTTTCGGTAACATAAAAAAATGGCTGACAGCTGCCATTTTGAATTTTAGTGTTTTTCGTCTATATCTCAAGTTAATGTCACCTAAAGGCATGAGTGGTCATCTAAATAGGGTACTGAAACTGGACAGTGTACCATACAAATATTTTGCACTGTAAAAAGAG
>JANTFA010130777.1:0-13480 GCA_026413405.1 Phytosciara flavipes | reverse complement strand
TCCGGAAATAAGCAACTTATCAAAAAAATGAAAAATATGTGTTCGCTAGAATTGAAAGGCGATTCGATCGCGATATAACACGCCCAGGTCGCCGACACCTTGTGGTAATTTTCCCTAAAATTGGTCGAAGAATTCGCGATATCACTCTTAAAAGAAAACTACCACATTTATTGGTGCATTTGACTACCTACCAATTATCTGTGGTCATATTTGCAACCAAAGTTTTCTGGTAATTCAAATGACTAAAAAATGAGCGGTGTAACCAGACTGAAAAGTCGTGATAAATTTGGCAGCGGCGTCTGCACATCGCCATCGTCCAAGACAGTCGGCTGGCGGCGTGTTTGTTTTCCAACTTTTCTGCAATATAGTTTCTTGTCAATTTTAGATCGACTACTTTACAGCAGATGGTTGCAATGTCGAATAACAATCAAGCGCCAACATATCACGTCGTTTGAACGAACGTCGTGTGATGTTTTGCAAATTGTTTGATATGAAACTTGACACGATGTACGTTTCATACAAATAGAATAAGTTTGAATTTAGCGCCTAGGACAACGGCGTCGTTGGGTACCTGAACACCAATATCACACACAATGAGTCACACATTCAAGAAGATTCATTTTTCAAGCTGCTGTTCGTCATTGCACATCTAGGTATTCTTTGTATCGATGCTTTATAGCGTTTAGGAAATTATGTGGTGGTGGCTATAAGAAATATGTAGATGAGCGAAGAAGAACAGAAACCGTGAATGAAAATATTCGAAAAGTCATTTTATTTCAATCAGATCAAAACGCTTCTGACGCATCGTACTGAGCGCTGAAAAGTGCCTAATATTTAGAAAAGGAGTTCGAGTAGTTTTTTTGACACCTCTTCTATTGATACTGGGACTCAGTATAAATGTTTATTGAGATTAAATTCGCGCAATCTTGAATCAACGAAGGTTTCGATTCCTATTGTACTCAATTTTGAACGATCTGAAATGCTTCAGCTTCCGTATTAGCCGACCTAAAACTTCTGCGGCGTCTAACGGCATCCGCTGAAGTTTACCTGACATAATACCTCGGCGACGGCGGCGACTGTTATAATAAATAGCCCTTAGCAGTGTTCGGCAGTAAAATTAGTGAGATGGTTAACCATGCCGACATCTGCTTCAACCTTTCAAATATTTTCAGGATAACTATTTTTACTTCGTTTTGATACTGAGACTACATTAGCCCCAGTATACCCTAACATCTAGTGTCAAATGAGTTCTGACTAATTTTAACAATGGAAATATAATTTTTGTTGTGTGGGAGATAAACCTGAACAGTGAAGCTTGCTTCCGTTTCTGTGATGTAAATAAGAATATTACATTACATGGTGGAGCATTTCCGGTTTGTTCCTCATAAATTTGTATGTGAAATTAAACTTTCCACATGTGGCACTGTGGCAGACAGTAAACCAGACTACATGGGATGTTGCCACGTAATTCATTTATTCAGAAACAATTTTCATATACACTTTAACGTTCGGAAAAATGAAGATCCCACTACTGTACATAAAATCTTGTTGTTAACTTTTGCCTAAACTGGAATTTGGCGCATACGACTTGTTGACAACCTCGGGTTGACAATTTCCACATCTTTTGCGCAAAGTTTCCATTTGGGCATATGTAAATAGCTAAAGTGATGCTGGCAGCTCACTAGTGCGTTTCTGAGCAACTTGCTTAGGTAACCGTTTCTTGATAAGTGTTGTTGTATACCTTGACTTCGGTAGTTGAGCCGATCAATTGAGCAAAAAGTCGTTAGCGAGCGCAACCTTGGTACTGGGCTTTAGGCAGTTATTGCCTAATAGCCATTACCACTGAGCAGGAATTTTAGCCTAAGTCGGTGCGTTTCGTATTTTTTTTGACTACATCTTTTTATCGAAGTTCTTTTTCAAAAATGTGAAACCATTACTTTCCGTAAAAATGTGTTAACTTTCAGTAAAAAATAGATTTGCTTGCGCCAGCTTGGCAGCGCCGAGAAAAATGAGCAGATTACTGAAAATTTCTTAATCTGTTGATTTTTCTCAGCGCTGGCTGGCCGAGTTGACACAAGCAAATATATTTTTTACTGAAAGCTAACACATCTCAAAAATAAAATACGAGGCGCACCGATGTAGGCTAATATTTCTGCTCAGTGGTGATGGCTCTTAATATTTTTATTTTAAAATAATCGAACTTGAAAGACCATTATTTGACAGTGATGTCTGTAAATTTGAGCAACAAACGTAGTTCTGGAAGCAGATACCTACGAAACTTCGATTAGTGACGTTGGTTCTCCAGAATTCTATGAATTTCTAAAAATAGCTTTTGTTATAAACTGAATTTCTAATTTTGTGAACTTTATTAGAATTTAATTGACCGGACGGACAATCGAAGTTTCCCTGTACGAGTATTCGAAAGATTTAGACCAGACAAATTCCAATCTTGCTGCTTATTAGACGGACATTTTTTTATGTTTGATACATCCAGAAACCTTTCTATTCTAAGACAAAGTATTTGGTAAAATGTGGAAAGATATTAAAATTCGACGGTAACAACCGATTATTGGAGGGGAATGGGTGGTGAATTTAGTAGTAGCAAATCGATAATGTTGTTGTTGCTGTCGATGATGGGTATTGTTTTAGTAATCGAACAGAATTTTCCATCTCATAAATTATATTGTTGAATGAAGGTTTCGATAATCATTTCCGAAATTATTACATCGATTCCGCATTTTTCTATCTCTTTTTTATCCCCCTTTTTTTTAAAACCAACATACAGACATTTCCGTTCCATTATCAAAAAAAAATATTTCTTTCTTGCCAATATTATTAAATTTCTTCGAAAACGGATGTGGAGAAAATGTGCTGTACGTGGAAATGTAATGTTTGGCATAATCGCAAAAATGAAAGGTACATACGAAGAGTACTTCAATATTTATTCATGGAATGTACTTATCTCAACATACAAAACTCAACTACACTCACATCACATATATCATGCGATATAGCGAAGCGGGAAACGAAGGCACAATATTCATACATTTTGAATGTAGTTTGAACCATTTTGTGAACGGTTGAGATGGGGTAATTAAATGAAAATGGAGATTAAATTACATTAGATGAACATGCTTCGAGTCTACTCATTTTGAATCATTTCCATATCATAATACAATATGCGCCCGAGACGTTCAGGCGGTTTATACACTAAACACCTCGGGTATAGATAAATTGACTCATATGCTGACATTTTCGGATGCTTTTCGATCAATTAGATCTGAAGATATAATTTGAAACCCTTAAAATCTGGTAATATTACGGCTAACTATAATTGTTGGTAGCATCAAACTGCAACCAAATCACCGAAGCATTCAATCAAATTGCGATAGTCATCATTTAGATAATGCTTTTCGCTCAACACGAGCGTTTAATTGGAAGAAATATTCTTACCAGCAACTAACTACACTGACAATACAGATAGCCAACTACACGCAGGGAGTTTTCCTTATCTCATTTACAAAGGATCATGAGATCTGCGTTTTAGATCACAGTTGCTACAAAAGCGGTAGGACAAAAGCGCATACGGTTTTGAAATTTTCTCTATACATTTTCGAGTGTAAGCTGGCAGGGGTTGTCTGAAATTCGTAATTTTTATCTGGTTCAATTTGTGAATGGCCACTAAAGCTGACAAGCAACGAATATATCAATTGTACACTTGTGATGTATTGATATCTGTCTGTTGTTCAACCCATACCAAGGCAGCATTCTGTCAACCTTACAGAGTTTGTTCACAAAATTAAAAGGAATCAAAATGTTACACTGTATTCCTTGAGAATTTTATAATACTGGGACACAAAGTAAAAGGATTGTATGATTTTCGACAAGCCAAAGACTTCCGAATCATAACCTCAACGCTTTTGCCAAGATTTTTGTCAGCTAGGAACAGACCTACTAAACACATGAAGGGTTAAGAATTTCTCAATGTACACTGTTCGATTTGGATCTCTCTAATTGTGTAAACAAACTGTGTGTGGTTACTAGAAAGCAGCCATGCCCACACACAATACTTTATTTAAACAGAACAAATTGATGTACATTTCCTCTGTGCTATCGTTGCGGTAATAAAGAGATGCGCATGAACTTCCATCTATTTATTAAAGCAACGATCATAAGCTAACTACACTGAACTTGACCTAGGCTACTACGTATCTGTATACATGCGGCGCAGCAATACATATTATTCCAAATGAGTTTTCAATGTCAAAGTCGGTCAAACTTTACAGAGCAAAAGATTCGGGTGGTTCAGCTTGTAATAATGCTCATCAGATTTAGCACATCTAAAACAGAACTTCTGGACTGGACTTCTACAATTATTGAGTCTTATCATCGTTTCTTTTAGTCAGTTGTTGATATGAAAATATTCATAGTGACAGCGTCAAAGCATGGACATGGACAGCGAGACAAACTATCATTATTTTGACATTACAACAAAGAAAACCGGCAGTTTAGCAATTGCTTCCGTTGTATCGTGTCAATATATAGCTAATTGTTTGTTAGTCATGGGACACTGCTAGAATATTTCTATAGAAAATCTATTGCATTTTGTAAAATTCCTAGAAGTGTCTCATGACTAGCAAAGAATTAGCCAAGATTCATCGCTGACTTAGTGAAAGAGTCGAGTAACTGAAGATGAACGGTCCTATATTGGCATTTGAGTTAGATAATGTTAGATGAGTGAATGAGTTAGATTAGTCCATATGCCACCACATGTCCATGGATATTATTGACAGAAGGCTGGGTATAGGCAGTTTCATGGGACGTGTGCGCCCATTCGATGAAATAAATCATTTTTTGAAGGACTAATAAGACTAAAATCAGGTTTTTCTTATTAGCCAAAGGGTGTAAGGACGGTGTAAAGTAAGACCTATGTATGTATTCTGTACGCTTTTGAATGATGTCAAAACTTAACCATTAACACTGTGAAGCTCACCATACAAGTTTCCATTGTTCTAGCAGTTGCTTAGTTTCCAACTTTTGAGAATCAGGCAACACTGATGAAGCAAAATTAAAATGGCAAAATGCCGTCTTAAGACCAGTGCGATTTTTGTGGGGTATGAAATTCACAAATATCTGCCCATCGGGCTCGGTCTGGGCTATGGACACAAAACTTTGGAATGCCCAATCATCTCTACTTCGGGTGACCATCGTACTCTGACGAGACAGCTCTCTATTCCACAGGATATTATTTCAATACTAACTCGACGTGAAAATGGGCTGGCAAAAGGAACAGTTTCTATTCTGTTGAAAGTATATCGTGTCAGCCTAACAACGGCATTTTCAATAAACAATAGCCTTTGAAATTCACTCTTATAATAAGTGAACCATCCATGAACAATGTAAGCTGTCAGAACTTTGAATTTTAATTAATTCGAACTTACCGATTACTTTAAGCCTTAAAAACTTGTACATGCACACACAGGATCGAGCACACGTTATCAATATTTATCATTAGAAAGTTTCAACGTCTGTAGATTCTACTCTTCTATGAAATATCAGACTCAAAGTTCAATTTTCATTTGTTCGAATTAATTTTAATTTTCATTTATGGCTGAGTTATATTATCCACATAAATATCGCTAAGGTAAGATATATATAATCGCTATCTGGTGTGCTCTGCTCATACCGAATCCATATAATAATTATATTATTATGTCAAGGAAACCAAATCGGCCGCAAGGCAAACGAACATCAAAATCCACTTCTGGCTAAAGAAAGCGTATGGTATAGGACTTAGATGTTGTTGATAGAGTCTTCACCATTGTGTGTGTGTGTGTGTGTGTGTGTGTATGTGCTATTTGTTATCATGGAACATTAATAACTTGTTATGAACAAGATGACTTTTCTTTAAATAATTTATGTTTATCTTTTCCTCGGGCTTACAGGAGCATAAAAAAGTAGAGTTTAGCAGACAACGTAGAAAGAAAATTAATTCCAGTTTTGTTTCAGAAAATGTTATAAAAGTAGGATATTCGCTGGTTGGGCTGTTATATGAAAAGTGGGAGAAATAGAGTGTGAGAGAGAGGGAGAGGAGCGTTCAATTGGCATTGCGGTTGATTAACATGTCAAAGAGCCGCTGCTATCGAATTGTAAATTGAAAAAACATTTTCTTAATCATTCACATTACGGCATTTATGCAAGGACGACAAAGCAACATTAGAAAACTGTCTTTATGTTTCGGTTCATACACGCGAGACCTCTTAAATACACACAAGAATGACAACAAGAAGCCAAACGGTTCCAGACGACTAATCATTCACTAAACAAACCCAATGTCAATATTGTTCTTATTTTGTATTGTCTTCGCAGGCTATATGGTTTGATGGTTCACCGCCATGCTTTTGTTGGCTTTTCCTTTTTACCTTACATCGGATATATGGAAAGTAAGACCTTTCTATCTATTTCGGAGAATGAAAATTATAAATGGAAAGTTTTCTTAGCATGTAGGTTAATTGTACGTACACAGAGCGTTGAATAATATGCTTGATGTTCAGTTCATTGAAAGAATGTTCATGTAAAAATTTAAAAGTCGCGCCAGAACGATAGTTTCGGTACACAAATATTTTGAGATATTGAGAGATTTGAAAAGCTTTGAGCTTGATTGACGTTCATAAAGTTTCTGAAACAATTCCTTACTACATATATGACGAGGAGAAGCAAAAGAAAGTTTCGAGGAGAGAAATTTTTAGAGAATTTTCGCCGTGTTTTCCATTAGTTTCCATTTCCCACGTACATAAAATGGCGTCTTGTGTATCGAAGATTGAAAATTCGCGCTCAAATTTCTGTCAAATAAATAATGCAGCAAAATCTCTTACCGCAACTTTCTATTCAATTTGAATCTAGGGCATCACTTGCTGACGTTACATTTAACATTTCGTAGGAATTGAGATATTTTTGTAGTTATCAGAGAGTTGATATGGCGCCATATCAATTGTCTCCCATCTGCCTATGAAGTAAAAATGTGTGGTACCCACCTCTGAATAGTTCACTTCCATACTGATTCGTAATTATCATACAGAGCCAAGTATGACGATACGTTCTACAATTCAGGGATACAGCTTCGCTTCACACGACTGTACGAAATAGAACAAACTGGATAGCTGTAGGGCAACAAACCATTTAAGTTGTGAGTGTGAAGAAGTGCTGTTAAGAACTAACTGCATCTCACTGCCAGAGGTGCATTTCATCCCGTATGAAGTGTTTCACATTAGCTATTTTTACAGAACAGAATTAACTTGTGTGAATGAAGAAGATTTAGTTGACATGGTGTGCATGGACAACAATGGTTGTTATGAAATGGTTAATTTTCGATTAAGTAGTTGGGATGATCGCTTTATGCCATGGATTTGACAATATAGTTCAGCATTTCCACAGAAGAAACTGGACAAAAATTCAATTCAATTTCAATCAAAAGCGAAAATTCGACAAAATCTATCAATAAATTTTAATCCTCTCCCACAATGCTCTCAGCTCCTACCGAAACAACAACAAACATAATATGCCGTGTGTATAGCCGACAGAAAGACGAAATTATTTCACTCCAACGAATTTTACACGAAATTTCCAGTGAATTGTTTTATGGATTCCCTTTTTCTCTGTTCGCTAGTGAATGTGTAAACACTCAAGCGTAACACATTATTTAAAAGGTACAAATATGCTCAAAATAAAGGACTCAATTTTGTTTATAGGCCGCGTCTAATAGAATTATACTCTACACAAATCTAATAATATTTTTTGTGCGATATTACGAATCCACAGTTCGATTCCACTCCATGCTTTAAAGCATGCTAAAAAAAAGCTGCCGATGTTCTGACAACGTTGCTATGAAATAAGAAAATTCAATTCTTTAACCCCGTACAAAGTACAGAGGGCTGTTAGGTACCAATTGGAATTCGAGCCATAGGGTAAGGGTATATCATTAGTGGATGAATATTAGTAGGTGCAGAATCAACAATAAAAAAGGTCCGTCCGGCTATTACGTCATTAGCTCGAATAAATGTATCTGAAAAGTATTCGAAATTGTGAGGTCAAATTCGGAGATGGGCATTTTCAGGCGGCCCATGCCTGAGCTAGGGACTTTAAGTTTTTTACCGTTTTTTGAAAATATTCGATGAAAAAAAAACACTTTTGAAGTGCAAACAAACCATGGATACGGAAAATACTAATCCAGGAAAAAAGTTCATTGAAATCATGAACAGGTCTTTTGGTGAGGTTGAGTAGGGTCCTAAATAGTTTCACATATAGTTTCATCAGATTTTGGTTTCATTTGAAAAGTATTGGTAATGCAAAAGATAAACTTTATTGGAATCGAGTCAATGGGTCATGAGCTAGGGTCATGAGAGTGTTTGATAGTAAGAGTCCAAAGTGTTTTTTTGTGAAATAAATCAAGTAAGCTTTATTCGAACGTTGATCAAAGAAATTGAAGTAAGGCACTCTAACTGAGGCCGCTACTTAGCTCTGTACTTCGTGCGTGCTATTTAGATTAACACAACTCATGTGTTTCATACAAAAACAAGGTATGCGAGCACACTAGGGCTACGTAAGCTTGATATATATACAGGTCGTACGGGGCTCCGTCGCAACGTCTTCTACGGCCTTTTCTGGTTTTGCTGGATTCCGTTAAATTGCTAAAGAGATTCTTTTATACCAACCACACTATTCTACGTTATAGAATACAGATAACAGAAACTACGATTGTTTTTACCTAGAGGAATGGTGTAAGCCAACAAACGAACACAACGTCAACACACGAAAATTATTACATCGAAGCACTAAACTTCAGTAAATTTCCAACTAATGGCTGAAAACAAACATACTTTTTATTTTATATCTCTGGGCTGAAACTTTATTATGTTTTCTTTTCTTCCTATTCCACAGGAATTTTTCTTCTAACCATCCATATACCATTTTGTATAAGCACGGCACATATTTGGCGAAAATACAATGATGCAAACATATTGTGTGTGTGTGTAGGGTGGATGTATTGTATTTTGTATAATATTGTAACTTTTAGTTCAAGCCATAAATTAAATTTTGCTGGAGAATAGAATGTTACTATCCGGAGAAATATTTATGTATAGCGTGAGGGGGACCCGTGCGACATAGCAAAGCAAAAAGCTAAATTTGTTAACATCGTCGTATGGGGCGTCGCCCCATACGGATTTCATCGTATAGGGTATTCGCACCAGACGCCATACTGTACTCGGCGCGCCTGATAAAGAGGCATTCATCTTAAAACTGCTCTGCAACATTGACATCTGCATCTTGGAATCATTCCATTTATACTCATCCTTTAGTGAAATAGGGTAGTTCCGATAGTCCCGTCCGAAGTCTAATTTGAAAATTAAACTCTGAAAAAATTTCATTAAAATCAAGTTGAATTTACAAAGCCAAAAAACAGTGAGATTCAAAATGGCGGCTGGTGGCCATTTCCCTAGGTCACCGGAAACAGTTCTACGGCTTTCACTACCTTTAAAACAAAAAAAGTCATGAAAATCAAATGAAATTCACTCGAGATATCGACAAAAAAAACTTTACCTTCACTGTACGGCCGAGTAATTCAACTTAGGGTCACTTTATGGCTCTTACTTCCGAGCCCGAGATCCGATTTTTTCCTGGATTGGTGTACTCAATACTTTTCATTTGCACCATCTATGAAGTTTGTGCAAGCAATACCGGTAATATGCGAGAAACCTCAACTCCACCTCGAAACAGCACTAATTTAACCATTTCTCTGGATCGGCTTGAGCGATTCTGCTCATCTTCGAACTTAAACTAGCATGTGTGAATACAAATCGAGGAAAAAGTAGCATCAAGATGGGTTTCGTTTTACTCAAGTTACAAACGTAAGAGTGAGAGCGCGTAAGAGCCTCGTACGTCGTACGGGTCTAAACATGTATAAAAGTATAATGTCGATATGGGGTAGAGGAGTTCTAATTCTACTTGGCATATTACCTTTAACTAGCGTGTATGTAATGTGTGCGTTTTGTATAGCAATGCTTTGGATATATTGGTGTGTTTTAGAAGTTAACGGGTGGTGTATTTCGATTTTATCTGATTCCCTTTCGACGACTTTTCCAATATTACTGTTTCACATAAATATTCACTTGTTGCGGAGAAAGCTTTTGTGTCGACTTTTCTTTATAAATAGTTGAGGATCGTTCTACTTAATTGGCTATTTGAAAATTTCACACCAGCATTCCTTTTCTAGTCTTTTCTTTTAAGTCTTGTAATTCGTTTACCTAGGAATGTCTTCATTATAAACGAAAACCGCAATTTGTCACTTAAAGTTTCTATAACACTCGATACCTCACGAAAAAGCTGCACTCTTGAAATAATCGAGGAAATAATGAAAGCAGTCAAAACACCAAAGGTTTCGTACACAAAAGACGACACACTTTTTCAGCATTGTCATCAGATTAAAATCCTTAATAACTCCACGAGTACGCACTTTCTTCAGTCAATAGTGTGTCATACCCCCCACTCAGGCGGTGTAATTGTGAAGTTGGGACACAATGTGGACACGAAAAGTACAAACTTGTTGAGTTATCAATTTCTGATGACAGCACTAAAAAAGTTGGATGTCATTTTTAAACAGTTCACAATGCTCAAATTATGTAGCTTGACTTGACATGCCTGCTGCTCAGTAAATGCAATTTTTCCGGGGTCGTTTTCACATTCGTCGAGCATGAGCACATAAAGCTCAATACCTGAGTGCTTTCAAATTGTTACTTTGACGAGTGGGGGAGTTACATCCAGAGCCGAAGACGAGTGACGTAACTGCTTCAGCTTTGACCTTGTTCAGTAATAGTGCATAAGCATGCTTGTTCGAAAATTTTATTGTGCGTGGCATGTGCAGCTCGAGTTGAAGGTGAGAAATGCAACCACACTAGTTAAAATATAAATTTCCGGAGGGTGCAGTAAGTAAAGCAATATTTCTTTGATAGGGAGGTAATGTGATAAAAGTTGCTTCAACATTCAAAATATGGTAACACTACTTCTAAGGTTCCAAGTTATGTTCTGACTAGTGGTGAGGTTGTAGCCGTAGCCAAAGACAAGATTTAAAATCCAATTAGTCAACACAAAAATTTGGGAACAGGTAGGTTGCATACCATCAATAGCTTCTGGGGTGCCCTAGTGTTTGTGCACAGAGTTTTAACTTTATCTGTCTCTGTCGTTTATGGCCAGAGGAGGTCTGCACTACAGTAGTACTAATACTTTCCAAAGTTAAATTCCCATTCCGTAATTTCAACTTTTTTCTTAATGTTTTAAATGTCGACTTTTCTTACTTCAGTGATTTATCATTTATCAAAAGAACAAAATGGAACGAGATAATTAACATTCATTTGCTCACTCAATGAAAAGGATCTGTATGTACCCTCCAGTGCCGTTACCTTTCTTTAACCGTTTTTTTCTTCTTCCCTACTCTGAATGGAAATTAAAAAGCTACTGCCTATACAGCAAGCACAGTTACGGTGAGGTTTACACGGTACGAAAGATATTTCCTGCGAAATGCTGATTCTTGAAGTGTTCAAATTCAACTCCATATTCAGTTTGCGTATACTGATGTGCGCTATATAAAACGTAAAGTATAAATTCCGAGCTAATTTACAAAATCAATTTGTTTCATTGTACGTCTGTCGGTATTTTCCATTCGTTATATATATACTTTCCAAATAGCGTTCCCTCGTAAAATTCTTAACATTGCCGTTCGAGCATTCTATACATCACAATTGAATACATTGTCGTAGAACGAAATGTGGGGTATTCATTTCGACAAGCATTTCCAACTGTTAGTTCTATACAACTTCAGCGCCCCGAAAAAGCGAGAAAGATACGCACTTAACCAAGAAAAAATAAAACGGAGATGCGGAACAAACACGCGATGTGAAAATGGCTTTTCACAGAAACGAAGTTTCGGAAAACGACCGTTATTACACGATGAATATTCTATGGAAATTTCAACTTTCGCTGGGTAAAACTCCAAGATACATTGAGGCAAGTTTTCAGTGAGCCGTCTGGTATATTATACGTCAATACAGGCTATTTTACATGGGAAATGAATTGTACTGGTTATCAATTCAGCATTCCATTCGGTGTTAATGAATTTCAAATCCTCAAATTACTTTTCCAAAAACCGAAACGAACCCATCATCGAGTATCAAGCGGCATTAATCTTTTGTTTGAAATTTCGGCATTGCTTTGCAAAGGGGGATGCTTTGATGGTGCTGTAGTGGTAAGAAATTTTTCCATACAAAATGTAAACACACAAGGGAGAGTGTGTGACGACACTTAAACACGGTCGCTTGTTCACTTGCTATTTTTAATGAACGGCTAAGTGACTACATGCGTCATGATCATTTATTTTCAATGAACTTCATAGCTGAAATAGTAGTTTACATTGAGGGCTGCGAAAGTAATTCGTTACACATTCGTGATAAATGCAACAAGCTTCCGAAGCTACTGTCTTTTCGACAAGTGTAGAGTTTGCATACCCAGTGAGGTATGCAATAACACTTACTAGTCGGATACCGAAGCGAGTTGCTCAAAAACTCACAAGTGAGTTTGCTTTTCACATAAAGTGATTTCCATAATATTGAATTACGTAGCAGTTTCCAATGTAATCTGGTTTACTGTCTGCCACATACGAAAGTTGAATTTAACATAAAAATTTCTCATTAAGAAATGAACTGAAAATGTAATCAGTCAAAAACCCTTACAAAGGGAAGTATGACGCAAGTCCCCCGTGTCTGTACTTACAAAACAACTGATATCAGTCAAAAACCCTTAAGAAGGGAAATGTGACACCAGTCCCTGTGTGTTCACTTACAAAACATCTGATATCATTTTGGGTGACGCATTTGGGCTTGGATGTAAAAATTTAACAAAGGAAAACTTTGACAAAAAAAATTTTAGAAGGAAAATTAAAAAAAAAATTGCGTCTCAAAGTGGCAGATAATTCGGCTTCCTCCTTTAGGCATGGAAAACATTTCTCATTCGGATTCTCTGTAGAGTATTTCCTCATCATCTGCCACTTGTGACGCAATTTTTTTTTAATTTTCCTTCTAAAAATTTTTTGTCAAAGTATTCCTTTGTCAAATTTTTACATCCAAGCCCAAAATGCGTCACCCAAAATGATATCAGATGTTTTGTAAGTGAACACACATGGACTGGCGTCACATTTCCCTTCTTAAGGGTTTTTGACTGATATCAGTTCTTTTGGAAGTAATATTTCATTCATTATACGTATGATGAGAGAGAGATTTATAGATATCTTACTTTGTGTAACCAGAATTCAACCGAAAACATAAAAAAATGATAGAAGTTGAGTAGTTTTAGAAATGAGACCCCGAATCTCAGATCGAATTACAAAATTCAGGAACCGACACCGGAACACCTTGGTCATGTCGAAAGTTACACG
>JANTFA010130666.1:0-13483 GCA_026413405.1 Phytosciara flavipes | reverse complement strand
AGATCTGCCGCTCCGCTTCCATGTAAAGATTGTTGTAACGTTATTTTCTGCTCAATCGAATGTCGTGACTTAGCAACGTTAACGTACCACAAATTCGAATGTGGAATTTTGAAATTGTTATGGAATTCTGGATCATCGATTAATTGTCACATGGCCTTGCGAATGATTTCGCAAAAATCTCCGAACTACTTTCAAGACATAAAGGAACAGTTGACCGATGTCAAGTTTGAAGACACGTTAAGGTTAGAACATTCGTTTTTGGTTAAATTGGTTGATATTGTTTCATGGAAAACTTAATTCAGCCTACCATACACTGACTATCGTAAGGTCTTCAATTTGGTCCGTCATGAAAGCATGCGGTCTGATGCGAATTTTCTGCAGTACACCGTTATGGCTTACTTTTTAACGTTTTGCCTGAAAATTGCATCGTTCTTCGATGGTTTCGATGCTGAACTCAATTTCATTGGAGGATTGGTGCTGCGGAATCTACAGTTTCTACAGTTCAATACTCATGAAGTTTACGAGCTCGTAGAATCGGAGACCGATAAAAAGGCGCCGAAAACCATATTCATTGGTGGTGGCATCTATCCCACTTTAGCATTGTTCAATCATTCATGCAATCCGGATATCGTGAGGTTTGATGTTAAATATTTTTCCTAGTCTCGCACTACTCTCATGAAATCAACTCATTCTGTTCGCAGATACTACAAAGGTTCTGCCGTTCATGTTCATTCGGTATCGAACATTAAAAGCGGTGGAACCATCTCCGAAAATTATGGACCAATTTACAGTCAGCATCCGATTGATGACCGAAAAACGACTTTGAAGGATCAGTACTGGTTTGATTGCAACTGCAAAATTTGTTACGAAAATTGGCCATTGTACGAGAACATGAAAACAGATGAAATCCGTTTCCGTTGTGACGGGGAAACTGAATCTTGCAACAACATCATCACGATACCGAGTGATTGCAATGAATTTATGATAAAGTGCATTGAATGTGGTCAATTCACCAATATTCTGAAAGGATTGAAAGCGATTCAGGTATGAATTGAATTGAGGTAACAGTGAATGATGATTTTCTATCGATTTCTTTTGCACATAGGATACTGATATGTTGGACAAAACAGCCAAGCGGCTGTATAGTGAAAAGGATTACGGTGCGTCGTATAAAAAGTATTTGCAAATTTTGAAATTATTGGATGAAGTTATGGCACCACCGTTCCGAGATTATTGCAACTGCCAACAATCGTTGAAGGAGTGCTTGCTACAGAATGGTAATAAGATTACCATGTAACGAACTCGACATGTCACAATGATAAATTAAGTGGACTTTTCGATGGGCATTGTACTGGTTTCATTGTGCATGTCAAACATGTCTGGGTAATTTATGAAGCAATAAACAGTTTGACTTAAATATTTCTTATGATTTAAACTTGGGAGAGCTTAGCTTACAAAAGACACGAAAATATAGAAAACTTGGAATTGATTTTTTTCGTGCGTCATGGACGATGTTGAAATTAGCAGCAAGCAGTATTCTCAGTATTAGCAGTATTCTCAATCTGCCTTTGGTACAAAACTTTATTCTATCTGGAAAATAAACTTTTTCCAGTGATGGCGGTATCGAATGTGCAAGATTAAAATATTAATTAAATCATTCAACACAGAAGTAAAAATATGTTTTTCCACACTCCAGCGAGTTCATGAGTTTACTTATGTACAGCTTTATGGAGAATATAGTAACCAAATACATGAAAACTTCGACTTCCATTGTCTGACCACTCAAGGTGGCTACAATTACTAGTATACAGTGTGAGGGCCATACTCTTTCATTATCACACCCAACCTGCCTCGGCGCCTTCCTGCTGCAGTATCTACCAGTCTTCAAAAGTTGACTTTTTCGAAAAGTGAAAATTTTCTCGACGACGCTACAGACCCATTCGGCTGGCATCATCTGTCTTTATAAACTTCAAAAATGACTTTGACCGCTGCTCTCCAAAACGGCTGAACAGTACTCACCTCCCTGAACTCAACTATGATATGAACAGGCATGGAAGTTGAAATTTTTATTTAAACTTCGTTCAGCCGAACCGTGCTACAGTCCGTAACAATAAGAAGCACCATTTTATCATATATTTCTGTTAATTCAGTCCACTTTGTTTCACACATTTTGCATCCTTCTCGCGTATAATGGATGTTTTAGGGATGTTTCTGTTGACCTTGATTGAGGGAATGAAAATTTGCAAATTACTTAAACGTTGAACAAGTAACAAGTCGCAATTAAACGGTTTTGGATCGATGTGTATCCATATGGGATTCGCGATGACGAACCAATACTGATGCGTACGGTTCACAGCTCCCATCGATAGTATTTTTCAAATTGGTGAGTTTTGGCGGGTGAAGCTGAACAAAAATTTCATTTAGTTGAAGAGGAATGACAACTTATCGTAAAAATTAAGCTATGGAGAGATATATAGAAATGCCGCTTGGAATAAATGTCATAAACATTTTTCAGAGGTTCATCAGCCGTATTATATTGAAACATTGTTTTCAACTGCGAACCCGCCCAATTACAAAAATTATGGAGCTAGTTCAATCTACAAAAATGTTAAATGTTTTGCCATATTCGCCTGGTTCGAGGCAAAAAAAAAGAGCGAACTAAATGACATCTTGTATTAGTTTACAAACAAAGGCATAGTCGATATGTTGAAGGAAAATGGAAATAAATTTCAAACCAAGCAAAACCTACCGTGCGGATGATAGTGAAATACAAAAAAAGAAGAGAAAGAACGAAGACATAGAGGGAAATGAATATCTCAGACCGAAAGGACCGTTGGAAGTGAAGTACTTTCCAAGTGAGAGTAGTGATAGCTCAGACGGAGTAAGAAAAAACGTTAGCAGTGATCCGGGAAGCATAGACGTCGAAAATACTTGGTCATCACCCGACTCGTTACCATCTAGGGACGCAAATTTACCAGTCTCGACGATTGATACAACACCCACAACAATTCCCAATAACGCGCAACACCCAGCACTAGAAATATCACATACTGATTCCTTGGAAGTATCACACATCGTTTCACCGGAAACTTCTCAAGCCGTTTCACTGGAACTAGAGCCAGCATCCTATGGGTTAGCTAGCGGTCAATGTTTTCCGAATTTGAATCAAAACAAAGAAACTCAGAATTCTGATGTGAGTTCTAGAGTAACATTTCAGTATTTTTGCTATACTCGCTATACTCTCCGTTTTTCCATTCCAGGTTTCATCGTCAGATACTTCGATTAATCTCACAGAGACGGGAATATTACATACGAATGAGCCACATGTGCAGCTCATATTTGAACAAGAAGCCAAACGAAGGATTGATAAAATCGAACGGAAGCTTGCAGTAAACAAACAAATAATTGAAGCGAAATACGAGAAGAAACAAGCGAAACTTTCAGCTAAACTGAGGAAGCTTTCAGCAAAACAAAAAGAACTTGAAACTCTCAACGAATGCGAAATGAAAATGGCAGAAATTGACGCAGACGACGCAAAGCGGCGCGTTCAAGACAATTTCCGAGCCAAATGCCTTTTGAAAGGCATAAATGTGTCGTCCACTAGTACCCAATAAGTAGGTGAGACTTGTTGTCTGTCTTTTTCGTGATGAATGACTTATGGCCTGTCTTCATTTCAGACCTCATCAATTAACATCATCGAGCTAAAAGTTTTGACTTGGGCCTGGATCTGGGCCTGCACATTGACAATAAATTGCGAGAAACATTTTTTACCGAAGAAAAAAACTTAAAAAGAGCTGTACCGTTTCCAAATGATTTTACAACCGGATATTGAATCAAACCAATAAAAAATAAAACACTGACAACAGTTCGACAAAAATAAATTCGGACTTTCTGGTCGAAGCCGCAATGCTCCGTCACATTACGACGAGTCGACGTTCGATCCGATTCGATGAGGTAAGAATTGAATTGAGATTTTCGTGTCTTTTACGACTTTTGAAGTCCACTTACCTTGCAGACACCTGACATCAAACAGCACCAGCCGAAATCTGAATTCAACTCTCAGTCTTGAATTGGACATTGAGCCGTGTTAACGTTCAATTTGTTGGTCTGAATTGCTCCGTTCAAAGGCGTGGCAGTCGGTTTTGTCATCATTATGCTAACACAAATGCTTTTGGTACAAAAGTATTGGATGATCATTGCTTGATTTTCAGTAGCGAGTAAAGTGTTCTGCATATAAAATTTGTATTTTGTAGGATTAAAATCTTCTTAATTATTTTTGTTGTTGGAAATGGATCGTAGTGTGGAGTTAGCGAATGAAACTTGAGTACAGTTATTGGTTGTCGAGGCCAATAGAAATAAAAAAAATTCTTGCGATAAAATTCCGCGCCTTTTTTTCAAATTAACTTTTGTTACCCCTCGCTAAATAGCTATCGGGTAATGTGATATGTGAAAATTTGTCCACGGGAACATTCTTCCATTTCAATAAACCTAAATCTACAAACATGAAGGTTGTTAGAATACAGTCGACTTCATCAATCATACAATTTCCTTCTACTTCTACGACTTTAGACGAGTGAAATAGTTACAAGCACTACACAGCTACAGTTGTGAACTGTATCAAAAATCAAGACGAAGAGTTTTGTAAGTATCAACCGAATTGGTACAATAAATTTCGATGAAATTTCGAGAAAATTTTCACGATTATAGAAACTTCATTAATTTGAATAGTCCGGCAGACTAGAATAAAACCTTGGATACCTCGATAAGAGCCACCGAAAACCAATAAAATTTCCGGCTAATTCGGTCCTATAAAGCATAATACAATTCTCAAATAATTGAAGTAAAAGATTTTGACAACATTTTGAAAATGCTTTGATGGAATGAAGTAGTATGCGAGAGTTTAAAGTATTATCGAAATCAAAATATTTTTATAAATAAAGCGTGAATTTAAATCGACTCCGAGTGTTTTTGATTGTTTCCCGTAACAGTTTCAGAGTTGAAATCTAGAAACACCCACATCACTTCAAAATGCATAAAGCCGTTCTAAGGCTTGGAAGTGTGGCTTCAGTTTCCTTGGCATTGAGTCAAGGAGATCGGAAAAAAGATTAGGAATAGCTCACAAGGCGGAGCAAAGTCCTTATGTTCAGTGTTGCCAATGAGGGGCAGGTGAACATAAAATCCCTTCGTTTTATCAGTTTAACACAAACTTTTATTGCATTTTTTTGTTGTTATAAGTTTCGACTTAATGTAAGTAAAATAGGTGGAGGTTTTAAAATAGAATTGTAAATTTCGTTACAATTTTCACTAGCTCAGCTTCTTACCTTAACAAAAAAACGAATTAAAACTATCAGAACACGCCCAACTTAAATAGAAATTGTGTGTTTGCAACTTACGCATATCATACTACTATCACACTTAACTTACAAGTATACTAAACGTTGCCGATTAAAATCACTTTCCGTCGCCATCACGGGCTATTATTGGGCGATCACTTTCACTTGAACTATTTGTAAAATACGGTTTTTGCGAAAACAGTAGCGACCTAGCATTTTCCACAGATTTTATGTTATTTTGCTTGAATCCTTCCGTGCTGCTGAATTTCAAATCCGGCAAATCGGTAACATTCCGTCCACTGTCCGAACACGTGACATTCGCTTCCGGTTTGTTGCGCAGATGTTGCGGTATTAGACTCTCTTTGATGCGAATCAACGACGTATTTATCACTTCACAGTCGATTTGCATGAGCGTCACATGATCCGACGACACCGTTCCGTTAATGTTAACCGATGGCAGCATTAAAGCCATTTTCGGTCTGAATGTTTTATTGTGTGCCAGAGCGGGCAGTAGTAGATGATCACCGGTAAACGAGACCACATAAAAGGTGTCGTCCTGCCTTCCGATTTCTTCGAAAAATTCTGCGTATTTTCCATGTTTGTACTCCGTATTGTAAACTTGGATTTTACTTTTGAACGGTTCGATGCCCTTTTTCGCACCACTTTCACCATTTCGCATGGTATCACCCTTGCGGCGTCGCGACTTCTTCTTCAGATAATTTTTGGCATTTTTAATTTGCTTCAGAAGTGACGATATCGTTGAGTCGGGTAGGAAATAATTCGAAATCGAATCCAAATTGAAATCTTCGTTTGGCAAGACCTTGCTGGTGTTGTACAAAGGAAAATCACCAATCCATCGACGCAGTTCACTAGCTAGTCGAATACTTTCTGTTTGATTAATAAAGATGGGACAGGTTGGGTAAACAGTAGCTGCTGGGTCAGCGTCTGAATCCATTGTTATTGAGCTATCATTGTTGTACATCAGAGTCAAATTATTATTGGCAAGATTGTCGTCCACCCAGAGCAAATTCCGACTGTGGTGACTATTGGATCCGTCATCAGTAACTTGGCTCATGGTCGAAACGTTTGGCGATAGAAGTTTTCTGCAACGAAATTTCACAATGAGAATCGAATTGGAACATGGGCTGTTGTTGAGGAAAGGTTACAAAGAAATTGGTACAGTTCAGAGTCCTAACGAAAAAGCAATAGACCGAGAGTCCACACATTATCTTTGGCCCTTGTAAAGGCACTTGTTTCAAACCCATGTCAAACTTGCCTAACATGCAAAACGCTTGTTCAACGACTTCTGTATTTGGGCTCTAGTATGGCACTAGCAAGGGTAGCCCTGGTGTATATCGCAGCTGTCGAACATCGTACAAAACTCTAAATTGATGTCACCAAAACGAAGGTGCTGGAGCACAAAACGCAATTTTCAAATTGCATTCTTCATTTTTACACCAATTCGAATTTTGTACTCACTAGGGCTCAAAAGTCGTTGAATAAAGGTTTCTCGTGATAGCCAATGGAAAAGTTCAAAACAGACTCTTTTGAGGGTCAAAAAGGCGCAAGGACATTCGGTCTATAAAGTGTTCACTGAACAGAACATTAATTGTGACGCGAAGGAGACCTAATTCATTCTGATTTAGGCATCTGTCGCGTTGCTATGTAAAAGAACAGTCACATGTTGAAAATTTTAGGCAATATTCAGCCTACGTTTAAGAAGAACTAATGACTGCAGCTAAACAATAGCAACGAGAACGAGACCTAATTCAAGTTTCACTTTTGTTATACTGTCAAACTTGATTGAAGAACAAAGACGGATTTGAATTAGGCCTCTTTCGCGACGCTATGTGTAGCTGCTACTTTAGCTACGCATACGCAAAGAAGACCGAATTCGAGTTTTTCTGTTATTGACGGGAGAACAAAGGAAAAATTTGAATTAGGACCGTTTCGCGTTGAGCAATTAGTGTAGCTGCAGCTGAACGATATGCAGACAAGCCTAAGGAGGAGCTTACCCAAAAGGACCCAAATTCACTGCAAACATAAATACAACAGCCAGCATGAACATCGCATTTTTCTTGTTCGATGGTCCGAAAACATTTTTCACTGCAGTCAAGTTACGGCACTTGCACACCATGCTATCCAATTGTGACAATCGACTTTTTAGGAAGCTATTCTCCTGGAATTGAAGAGCATTGATTCAGTATATGATTGAATGCGGTTGCATATATGTCAATGAAATATCGTTGAGTACTTCCGAGAGAAATCTCCAAGTATCGGCGATACTCCAAGGACATTGAATGTTACATACCGTTTTAAGCTTATGATTCTCCCTCGATAACGTTGAAATTTGGCTCTCCAGCGATGTCACGTATTCCTTCTTCTTTTTGCGCGACAAGCAGGCAGATTCACGATTTTTGATCATTCGTTGTTGCTTCTTCAAAATTTTCTCATTCAATTCGTGTTTGACAAGTGTATTCAAAATGCGTGGTTTCACATCTGCCAATTGCGGTTGCCCGAGCATCTGCGAGCTGGACACCTTTTCGCTGGATAGCGGTGTTGTTTTGATAACGATCGGTTTGATGTCCGGTTCGGTGTTTTGCTTTTGCACGAATGCCTTATAGTCATTCGCCGATAGGACAATTGTTCTGGCTTGAGTTCTCTTTCCATCTTTCCCAATCGAAATTGGTTTCGGTTGTATCTTGACTCGCTTCAAATTCGAATACGTTGTGGACGTTTGTGTGAGCATACTGGCGGTTATTGGTATTAGCGTTCCCTGCAGTATGTTGATATTGCGATGAGTAACTGGTTGAGTTTGATTTTGAAACGATTCCGGTGAAATTGGTGGTGTGTCGATGGTATGGGGCATGTCAATACGGAATTCGCTCAGATCTGACGATCCAGAACTGATTGACGGTGAGGGTGTGTCACGATGATGTGTCGAGCTGCTCGATTCACTCTTAATTTCGATGTCACTTTTGTACATTTCATTAAGAAAGTCGTCCGGATTGATTGTGGCCGGTTCGAATGTATGATCGAAGAGGTCGTCTGGCGGACCAATCGTGGGCATTAGGCAGTCATCATCGAAAAAATTATTATTTTCCAGTTTAATGGACGACGGTAAGAAATTGTGGGTGTAGTCATATCGTCCGTTCAACATTCCGTCGTCAATGTCATCGTTCAAATGATGCATAAAGTCGTCGTCTAGAAATATAACATTTAAATTAGGTAAAACGAGTGCAGTATTCAACGCAAATAAGTATGATTTATGGACGAATCGTGAAAACCAGTTTTTGCGAACAAACAATAACGCGGCGTAAATAAATGAAGCGAGACACACAAAGCAAAACGATGCAACATATTTACCGCAAATATCCATGGTTTCATGAACTGAACGTTCAATATTCCTTCGATTGTCGGTTTGGCTATCCTTTTATTTGATAAATTTTGTGTAGATAATGAAGGAAACAAGCCCAGAACTTGTTTTGATTTTCTATTCTATTTAGCAATCGTAGTCAAATTTATAGGTAATTTTCCGATGAAGGTTGACGCATTTGACATGAGTTTTGATTGTGTATGTGTGTGTACAAGTGAAAATCTATCAGGGGAAGAAGTACTAGATTTGTCCTGTGATTGGTGATTGTAGTTTTGCGGTATTCACGGTACTCAATCATCCTACAGTACTTAAGAGTATACTTAGCCTTAATAAATGATAGAACGGTTGAAAGAAGCAAGACTGTGTATCTCCGTTCGTTAAGGAGATAAGTGTCAATTAAACATTCGACTGACAAACCACTTTTCATATACAGAAATGTCACCACGTAGTGCATTTCTTTGTAAAACGAGAGTATCTTTCACTTAAGATGTCTCTCCGGTAAACATAGAAGAGCCAGTTACAAATTGCGCACGCTCAAAATTCAGCTGCTGCGGCTGCTACTGCTATAGCTCATAACACTGCTGACCTTTGCTGCTGACGGGGAGTGTGGAAAGTCGGACAATAACACTCACTCGCGCATTGATAGGCTTCGTTGTGGAAGATGATCAGTTAACACATCATATCCGGGGACGAGGAGAACGTAGGAAGCTTAGCTTTGCGGAAGTATAGGTCTTTCAAAGACCTCACTGAGTAATAAACTCCGCATCATGCGTACGATTTGCAACGTTTTAAAATGCATCAGAACGGTAAAGCTGAGGAGCATGTCAACCAGATGAACGATCAGTTTCAGAAGATAAGGACTTGAAATTCACTTTTGATCAGTAGACGGTAGTATACGGCGTTCCAATAATAATGTTTGAGTTCGGATCGTCTTGAGTCAACGTTGACTGTAACTTCGAAATGGAAAGGAACGTTCTTCAGTAAACCCAACCATTAGAACATCTAAAGAATGCTTATCTTGAAGCACCCAAAAAGGAAGTTTCAGAAAACAGTGCTATTTGAATCAAGGCTATATACTGGTGGAGGTCACATCGATACAGGTACGCGGGTTACACCCCACAGCTGATGATAAAATGGCGGAATTCATACAAAAATTCACCTACTCTGATGACTATCGTCGACGTGATGATGTGGTGAATATTTTTTAAGTGAAATCATCAATTGTGGTGTGTTACCGCGTACCTAATAAAATGGCGATCGAGGTGACCTCCACCAGTATATAGCCTTGATTTGAATCGAGTCTAAAGTAGAAAATGAATTGTAATAGATGACTCAAGTACGCAGTGTTTGGTACACTATTCAAAAATAATCTCACTGTCAAAAAGGCAACTCTTCTAATGTCACTTGCGGGCAAGTGTTTATTAAGTGTGTGTGTGATTCATTTATCAGTATCAAGAGATCAATAAAAATCTTCTCAAATAGATTTTCATTCTAATCAGAAGAAATGTCTGTTGCAAAAGTAAAAGTAAGTTTTGCCATCCCTGAAATCAGTGATTCCAACAATATTGCATTATCAATGTTCGATTACAGATCGGCATAATTGGCGGCAGTGCATTGGACGATGTGCAGATATTGGACGGACGTAAAGAAATCTATCGGTTAGGCAATTTTAAGGTTAATTTACCGACTCGGTTGATGAAATAATGTGCTTGTATGCTCTTTAATCGCAGAGAAACACCGTACGGTTCGACCTCTGACGTGTTGATAGAGGGAAAGATCAATGGCGTTGACTGTGTGTTATTGGCACGACATGGAAGACGTAAGTGTCATGTCATATGAATGGATTTTAATTTCGTTGAGCAACAAGACACTTCTGCCGAGCTATGTCATAATATCGCATAGGAAATGAAACATTCCCGTCCTTGTTCATATTACAAGTTTTCGATGTTAACATTTCGCATTCTAGATTCATGTTCACAAGAATTTGCTCTCCTGATATCTAGTTGCTCGGACATTCATATATCGGATAAATAAAGTCTAAGGAATTAACCTTTCGTATTGATTTAAAATTCTATGCGATGTTATTGACTAGTACGGCATAATTGACCTCACCTTACATCTGATATAAGGCGATAACAACGATAACACGTATAGGGCTCGTCTCGTACGTCAAAATTAGTTAACGGCAGTTATGAAATCAAATTTCTCGTTTTTATTACGAATTACTGCGACGATTCTGACTCGTCACTTTGAATCCGTCGACTCGGTCCAAGACTAAACATAGTAACAACTCATTTTCAGGTCACAGCATTATGCCGACAAACGTAAACTACAGAGCCAATTTATGGGCACTAAAGAACCTCGGCTGCACTCACATCCTGGCATCGACATTGTGTGGCTCGTTACAAGAGGATAAAAAGCCCGGTGACATTGTCATTGTCGATTCATTCGTCGATCGAACGACAAAACGAAACCAAACATTTTACGATGGAAAGGAAAAGAGTCCCGTCGGCGTGTGCCACATTCCAATGGAACCGGCATTCTGTACACGAACCAGAGATGTGATAATTCATACCGCTATGCAGCTCGGTATGTGCTTTCATTCGCTCTTCAAGAAAGAATTTTCGTTTGATTGAGACAATTTACTTCGTTTACCAGGCATTCCAGTTCATGACAAAGGAACTGTGGTCACCATTGAAGGTCCCCGGTTCAGTAGCAAAGCGGAAAGTTTCATGTTCAGGCAATGGGGCTGTGATGTTATAAATATGACAACATGCCCGGAAGTTGTATTGGCTAAAGAGGCTGGTCTATGCTATGCTGTTGTTGCTCTTGTCACCGATTATGATTGCTGGCGTCCATGCACGGAAGTTGTTAATGTTGAAGACGTGTTGGCTACCAGCAAAAATCATGTGCAGAAAGTTTTGCAAATATTCATGGCTGGTGTGGCAAATATTGCGCAGAAAGATTGGACAGAAACGATTAATCAACTGCAAAAAACGGTTAACGATTCGGTGATGGTGCCACACAATGACTGATCGCACTTTACTGTAACACACGCATGATGGATTTCAAATAAAGGGAAAGTGCTTGAACACTGATGTCCTAGTTTGCTTAGGAGTTCGGTTGATGGCTGTCGTCCAGAGAGTATAAGAAGCAATAAAGAAATCCTCTGTCTTCCAACTGAGTATTGAATGAAATGAAGAACGTAGGGAAAGGTAAGTCAGACAACCAAATTTTTTCCAACATTAAAAAAACCAAAATAAATTTACCAGCACACGCTCCCATCGGAACGTCGTCGTCGTCTATTTTTTATTGGATCCATTCTGCGCTATAATCGATTTGTCCTCATTTTCATTAATATCCGCAGCACATTCAATCACATCCTGCAGATATTTCATTTCGTCTTTGATGTAATCCAATTGCTCTTCGATTTGATGTCGACCGAACGCAATCGGAATGCCATTCCGTTTGCAAAACAATGCGTACAATTGTTGAATTTGATCGAGCAGTTGAGTGGTCGTGCTCTCTTTGTCTTTGATGCATTCTTTTGAGACGGTTAACACTTTGCTCCATTTGAAGCTTTCTGTTTGACTGGAATTGTACGATTGCTATGAATAAAGGCAAATTGAGTCACATTCAGTCAGAGCATAATGGTTGATTGTTTAGTCCTGGGGCCCGCAACAAATTGAGTACCTCATTTGGCCACGGTTTGAAACCTATGCCATTTTGTAACATTACCACACACGAAAAACATTTGTTTTACGACTTGTTGATTTAAGCCCTAAAATAACCCGAACGATGGTAGCCCTAGGGTGTATTTCAGCCCACACACATTGCATTCTTCACCGGACTCCAATACCTTCATTTTGATACCAATTTCGAGTTTCTACGATGTGTGACGACAGATACATACTTTTGGACTACCCTCGTTCGGGATTTTTTAGTGCTCGAATTGAAAGTTGTGGAACGAATGCTTTTCGTGTTGGGTAATGTAACTAAATGACATAACTTTCGAACCGCGGGACCCAGAACTCATTACGTCATACCTCTAAATCGGAAAGTTCCTTGTTCAATCCCATTATGATCAACGAGGCATCGTTGGTAGCATCAACAATCTTTTTTCGCATTACTTCGATTTCCAATTTCTTTTTTTCTTCCATCTCTGTTACCTCCACTTGTGTTATCACTGTTCAAAAGATCATTTGTATTACACCATCCGTAACATATTGAATTTTTATGTGGTTAATTCCATGACCTGTGTCGAGATTGGGTTTTGAGATAGCTCAAAATCTGTAGGACTTTTCTTAGAGCCAGCTTAATGGAACATTATCTGATCTACTAGTCATCCTCTTTTGAATGAATCATAAACATGCTCTAAGAAAAGATCAATTGATTTCGAGATATTTCGGTGTAAAGGTTGTTAGTCGCGGGACAAGGTCATATATTACTACGTGTACTACATACTCAACGCATCACATCGATCGATCAGCTCCTTCAAACTGCCAAAGCATTCAGATTCTGCTACAACTTCCTCAAAAACGGTTTTGTAATGCTGAAGGTCGTCTACCGACTTTTCCAGCCTCTGTTTGAATTCAGTCAACTCAATCAAATCATTCCGGATTTTCCCGATTGCCGTCTTCTTATCATCGCACATTTTCGTCTCAAGCGCTAGTTTTTCATCGGCTTCGCTCTTCTTGCGATCACATTCGCGAATAAAATCATTCACCGAAATGAATTGTTCGCGAAGTTCATTCTTGATCTTGTACACAGACTC
>JANTFA010130555.1:0-13485 GCA_026413405.1 Phytosciara flavipes | reverse complement strand
TCAATTCTAATGTCAATTTTATTAGAGACTGCCCATTGACTGCTCCTCATTCCAAGCTCTATTTTCAATTCTAATGTCAATTTTATTAGAGACTGCCCATTGACTGCCCCTCATTACAAGCTATATTTTCAATTCTAATGTCAATTTTATTAGAGACTGCCCATTGACTGCCCCTCATTACGAGCTATATTTTCAATTCTAATGTCAGTTTTATTAGAGACTGCCAGTCAATCCCTCATTGCAAACTATATTGATTGCTTAGTATGGCTACATTAGCGTGCAAAAGAAAGTTATTATTTCACTGCGAGCGAGAGATAAAGTCGCACTGCTCATATGTGTACAGCGAAATAAAAACGTTTAAAACGACACCACATGAATGCATGGAAAGATGATGAGTATGGCCCGAAATTGCGAAAACATCTATGAAGCATTTCTCTTTGTATAAATCGACCAGCTGAAGCAAATTCCGAAGTAAATTTGGGCGACATGAAATATGTTTTGTGACCAATTAGTCAGTTTAGTTATGTTTCTTTCTTCAATATTATTTCATTCAACATGGAAAGGTTAGCTGTTGAAAGGAAAATGTTTACCAGCAGCATTAACACATTTTTTATGGCTACTGCTGTGAGTTAGCATCAATTAATCGCCAAAATATTTTTTTAACCAACACAATTTTTCAACTCAATTAGGAAGAAATCTACTCACTCTTGTGTGTTTTAATGTTTTGATTTTTCACACCTGTTATGGACATCAGCCATATACGTTAGCATTGGAAGTTCAACTTTTAAGTTCGATTTTCAGTTAATTTTATTAAGACTAAGAAAAGTATCAAATATTGGACGATTAAGTCTTTATTTTATAAAAAATTGTGGAAACAGGCCCGTAGCCAGAGTGAACTGACATGAGAGACTGAGCCCCAAACCATAATTATTATGAAAATTGAGAAACGGAGGTGCTTTGGTGTGTGCTTTTAATAGTAACCATTTAAAAAAAATTCATTCTTTTCTACCTGTACAGCCGTTAAAATAATTTATTCAGATTTTCGCTTTCTTTGAACATCTATCGTCAAATTTTGTATTAACAACCAACTGCACTAAAGCTTTCCAAGAAGCATACAACGCTCCTTGTCGTGACGACTGCGATTACAAACAACCAAATTTTTGACTTTTAACGAGACTCCACTGCCCAACCAGGACGGGAAGGAAATTTCTGAAATGAAGTTTTCAAATCCTACTGCGCCGCAATTTAAATTTTAGCTAAAACACGAAACCCAATTAGGCTCTTCCACTCCGGCAATGAGAAGAGAAGGCATCACAACATTTCAAGTTTCTAAATTATGTTAGGATTTTTTGTTCAATTTTCCATCATGGCTCATTTACTTGACCAAGATACTACTAACCGAAGATGATTCTCAAGTACAGAAAGTTTTCTCTTAGAAGCCTCGAACGACCGAAATCAAACATGAGATAATTTGGCATGGCAAATATCAATGAGAACTCTGCATTCATTTGATTGAGGCTTTCGATATGTCTCACTTCAATTTCCTTTGGATAGGGTTACTATTCACATGGCCACATCGCCACATGGTAATTTTTTCTTCAAAATAGTCTAGACATCGTCGAAAATAGCTAACGCATCATTGAAGCTTTTCCCGATTGTCTCTTGATTAAAACTCGATCATTCACGCAACATTGGTCGTTATGACTGATTCAGTCAATGGTTATGGCTATCCCACATTCTCCATGAAACTTAAAAAACATGACGGTGTCAGTGTCAATATCCCTTGTGGTTATTTTTGTTGGTTTATTTCAACGAATTCACAACTAAGAAAAGTAAATCGTGAAGCCCGAATGTGAAACCTAAATGGATTATGTTTTCAGTTGACTCTTCGATCTCTACGAATGCTAAATATTCTGTTTTTGTTTTGTATGAAATTCTTTACATTTTATAAACATAATCGCACCATATCAGTACAATGTAACAAGACAAAATAAATCAACGCATCTCGGAAACATCTAATCCAGCGTATTAAAAAATAACAATGAAGAAGACGAAGAACGAAAGAGAAAAAACATTCTTCCTATTTATGAATGCTTGATTCGTTTATAACTCCCAGAATAGAACAATTAATTTTTATTGCTCCTTATTATTGAATCAAAATGTACATGTCGGATTTTTCCATAGCAACGAATTATTATCATTCACGGGGCAAATTGTATGAAATCTCATTTACAATGTCCGAGACGATGTCAATCTGAATGGATTTAGCTTTTCTTTGCATGTCAGATTATTATTTATGTTGCTTTTATATCTATGTTCGGCGGCTTAAATTCTTGCAAACATTTCAGCAACATGAGAAAGAGAAATTAATTTCATTGAATTACGTATCGACAGAGCTGTAGGCATAAAAAATTTGAAACAAAAAATATTTTCGCAATTTTTCTTCCTCAATTCCAACAGAATAAGAATAGGCTAAAGGATGTTAATTGCCGACCAACAACCATAGAAAAGGAATATTATCTAGGAATCAGGTTAGGCTACGGTTCGCCTGAAACTAAATCAAACGGGAGATGATGCAAAAGTATAAATAACTCCACCTAAGGCAATAATCATAGTCCCAGAAGATTATTTTCATCCGGAGCTATTTCAAAAGTCATGTTAAAATCTCTTTTTTTTGGATTCGCAGACATGCCACGAATCGAATCCTTTCAGCGGATCAATTTCAGAAAGTAAAAACTTTGAATACAGCTGAAGGCATTGGATTTTCAATATAAATTTGTTTAAAGACGAAAGTAGTGCATGGCCTTGTCCCGTGACTAACAATTAACAAACTTTACACTAGAAAATATCTCGAAATCTATGAAACCTGTCTGCGGGCATGTTTGATTCATTCGAAAGAATATCACTAGTATACCAGATAAGGTTCCATCAAGGTTCCTCTAAGAAAAGTCTCTCCGATTCAGAGCTATTTCAAGACCCAGTTTGTTAGTCAAGTGACAAGGTCGTGGAATTAGCCATACGGCCAGGTTAAAGCGGTTTACTATCGTAATATACTGCAAGACGCTCAAACCTGGCCATAAGCTCTTTTGTTTGTGTGAGAGGAACAGCTGAAAAACAGCGGAAGCTAATATTTATGTTGAAAATTCACTGCTATTTGACTGTATGTAGGCGGCAAGCATATCAACAATATTTTTATCGGGTTTGATACTTCGCTTGATTTTTGAAATACTTATTCCAAATCTTTTACTTCAATTGTTTGAGCATACATTTTCATAAAATAATACCGAATTTGGCGGAGATATTCATTTTTTTGTCATTCTTTTCGATAGCAGATGTATAGCCGTCCGTAACAGATAAAACTGAGCAAAGTACTCTGGTCTTATGCTTTCAGTCTTACGTTTGTAACACATAGAATTCGAATGCCTGAGTAATACCCGTGCCACAATCGTACACCAATATACACAGAATATTCCATACATTTTGTCATTTCTTATATTTGTTTGACGTTTTATCTGTCAAATCGTATGGAAAATTGAATATGATGTGTACATCACTCATATTGTGTGGAACGGGCATAAGAGCAAACCTTCTGTGGTCACCACTGGATGCAAAATCAGCAATAAAAAAAATGTCCGCCTGTCGGTCTGTACGTTTGTCATCACGATAGCTTGAGTAAAACGAAATCAATCTTGATGGTTGAAGTTGGGAATCGCAGTGGTCCTCTAAATAGAGTACTGAAACTGGACAGTGGACCATACAAATATTTCGCACTGTAAAAAGAGTGAGGATAAAATTGCATACAAAACAGTACTCTATTTGACAGCTGTCTAGCTAGTTCATGTCGCCGTACGGGTCCCCGCCATGTATTTTATAGAATTGTTCAGATCATTTTTGATTCAGATGTTAACTTAACATAGAAACCAGTTTGCGTTCTCGATTAACGTGTGACGTCAGATTGTTAGAACAGAAACGAAATGCCCAAGACAAACGATTTCTCTTTAGCGCTAAGCTTTTGTGGCAAAGAAAAATCGTTTTGAATTTTTGGACATTCCGTTTCTGACGTCGTCCTCTGAAAAATTTGCACGTAAAAAGGATTCCCTATGAGTTTAACCAATATTTCTACCAATTAATCAAAAGTATTAGTTAGAAATGCTAAGCGTCGTGATCAAACGCACGTGCGTATCAACTTTAAATTGGAAAAAATATTTTTATCGTCGTGTTGCGTGATGAGCATGCATATTCGATGATGATACTACATGTGGCACAACATTGGTTAGTATTAGAGGTGTGTATAATGTGCCACAGTATAATGAAAAAGACATTCTGTAAAGTCCTCTGCACTACATCTGATAACAAAGATACTCTTTGTCAAAAATCATTGAAATTTTTTTTGTATCAATCACGAGTTCGTCAATTCCTTTATCAGTCTCAAGATTGTCGAATGCACGGAATCAAAACACAGCCAGCAAGTGGTTTTAATTTAACCAAAAATTGACATTTTCAACAACTTTGTCATTTTATCAACGAGTTTTAGCAATGATAATGGAAATTCATTTTACTGATTGTGATGGTATTCGTAAATAAATCTCAGACAAATAGAATTATCTTCAGTCACTTCGCAGTAGCAGGCAAGTAAAAGTCGACACAATGATCAAGGCACTAGGTTTTGTCATACTTGCTTCGGCAATTGTACAGTTGAAAGCAGCAGCAATCGATTATGAGCAATACGGTAAATTCAGAAGTTAAATATTCTAGTTAAAAATTGAGGTTACTGAAGAATTCTTTCCTTTAAATCAAATCGGCAGCCAACAACTCGATCCTGGTTACAGACGCTCAACTTCGCTCTATTGGGTCAGAGTTATTTGGTCTTGATCAAAATAATGTTCGAGGTATAAAAACCGTTTCAGCTCAGGGTAGAGGAACTGGTTGTCCTGGCTTAGCTGCAGATAGGTTAGATAGTAAAAAGATCGCATTTTCGTTTAAAATCCGAGTTTTTTCTATATAACTTCAGATTAATGACAGTAAACACGGCTGCCTACTCACGACCTACCATCGCCCGACTTTTGCCGCTGTTCAATCATTACCGTGCCGACGTGAATATTGCAGAGACATTCTCAGCCGCACAGACCAGAGAGCAAAACGAGTTCATTGATGCCGTTTTCAATACCCCGGTGATGCGACGGGCTGAAACCTTTTTGCAACAAAATGGCTTGCCTAGCGGCCGAGCAAATTTCGTTCGAAATTGGTTCGATTTGTACTCGAGAGGGAACGGAGCTCTCGGTAGCAATGGCTTTGAACATGTTTTTATGGCTGAGACGAGAGATGGAAGCATTATGGGAGCACATCAATGGGTCTGGCTCGACGATCAGAACAGACGTGGAATTTTGAATTATCGAGGCCACAGATCTTTTGTTAGCAACATTGGTGGAGTTGGAACAGCAGTATGGATTATCTTTTTTGAAAGAAGTGATCACCAATTAAAAAAAAAAAATTTGCCTTATAGAATAGAGCGTCGGGCATTGCAGCTATTTTCAATTGGCGCGGTTTCTGTAAACCAATTTCCAGCATGTTTCTTGGAACTAGTCCTGAATTTGAGCTTGCAATTTTCAATGTTTGCTATCATGCAAGACGAAATCGCGCGTGTCCTGTTACATTGGGTGGCACCAACTTGAACATTCAAACTTTCGATATTACTCGCAGTGGACGCACCTTTGTTTCTACAGCTTACCCTGTCATAAACTAAAAATATTTTTGAAGATAAATAAAGTTCCTTCATAGGGAAAATCATATGAGGGAGCAAAATTCAAAATGATAAGAAATCCTGCCACCTCACTCAGCGACATTTACGTTTTAGCAGATAAACTTAAGAAAATTTGACGTCCCAGCACACGAACATAAAAACATTCAGTTAAGATAGTAAGTCAAGTGGATAATTGAATTGAAGAAAATGGCTCCATATCTTCAATCAATGCCTCACTGCAAAAGAAGATTATGATGTTTTGAGCAAAGCTATTTGCGGAGGGAATATTTTTCCATCCATTTTCTCTTTGTGGGCTATATTCTCATTCGATAATGTTAATTCGACTGAAGTATTGTTTGATTTACCAAAGCACTTAGCTTGGCACACACATCGCACATTTCTCCCCTCGGTAAGCAAATAACTATGAAAACACTATTGATGCTTTCCTTTCAATCGAAGATAAAACTTGCTTTATGATAGTTGAACACTGAACAGTTTAATGTAATTTGAAATGTGTCATGGATTAATTCAATCAAAACACGCAAACTAAGACAAACATGGGGTGATCGGCATTACCACACACTTTAATAATTCAATACCGTTTGTATCATTAATGGCATCGATTTATGATTCAATTACAAGACTTAAAAACTCAGAAATGGTTTGACAAACATTTTATTTCTATGAATGGTAGGTGTCGAATATGACAAGTTAAGTGACTATCTTCGATTCAGTTATTTTGAGTAATGCTCAAGGTCTAACTTATCCAATCCAAATTTATAAAAATATTTTTCCGAAAAAAACCGAAAAGAAAGCCTAAACCTGGCTTGTCGTAGGTTATCAACAACAAATGAAGGACAAGAATCTTGTATCAGCCACTCTCAGTCGACGAAGAAAAATCTAATTCACATCAGACATATACGTAGTGTGAGAACGATGCATATTTCACAAATTGTATACGAAGAAAAAACATTTCGCAGGATGTGGATTCACAATAATTATTTGTTTTACCTTGAGTCGGACTGTTGTTTTTCAGCGGTACCAAGACTCTAACAGCAAAAGTTTTATTTAAATTCTTTGTAAACATTGAACCGAACAAACTCTATTGATCGAAATAGTTGTGAGAACACTGCATGTGGTTGTTTTTCGCTTTTTGCGCAGAAATAAATACGACAATGTCGTCACTACCGAAAAGTCAGATGGTCGACTTTAAGTTAGAAATACTTATCTCTCGAAAATGATTTATAACTTTAAACTTATAAGTTCACTTAATAAACTTCTACAGCATTTATTTGGTATTTTCGGTTGTCGGTAAAATCGAAATCATTCGAAAGGTTTTATAAAGGAAAATGCCTGTCCTTCTTCAACGAAATGTGTATTCCTATAAATGGTGTTGGGTTGGTTGACAATAACGCTCATTTATCTACTTCAAATGGTTTCGAATTACGCGGTAAACAAAAATTATTGGCAGACTGTCCTAACAACTTGTTTGGGTTTTGAGAAACTTTGTAGGATTAGAAGTACGTCGCTCATACAAAGATACAATTATCGGTAGCCGAATGTACTAGTAACTAAATACAGAGAGAGAACATGGAAATAGCAAATACCAAAAAGAAAGAACGAATTCAGGCTTTTCAGTGACAATTTTCCTTACGACCTCAGATTTGATTTCGATCGATTGAGGCTTTTGTGAGATATGCTACTAAAAGAACAAAAAACATGACGGTGTGCAGTGCATGGCATGTCATGTTTAAAAGCTTTAGAAACGAGACCCAGACATGAGTCAGGAAATGAGTAAAAGATAATTCAGCAAGGAGATAATATGTTCGTGAGCCACCAGGTTGCTCCCGACCTGATGGAAAAAGACTAGATGGTCTTACTCTAGTTCCTTGGACCAAAGTCTTTACTCGGGACTACACTGACACATGTACTGACACATTTGCAAAATCTTATGGGGCGTTCTATCGTGAAACTGAACGAGGCTACGCAGTAAAACAAGCGGAGGACGAGAAATATATATCAATACTAAGCTAACGGATCAGTATATTCAATCCTATTTTGCATTCGAAACATCAGGCCTTCTTGGTTAAGTTGGCTTGTAAATGTTGAAGCGGTCACCAATGAACGTTGAGCAACTACTTAGTGGCTGTCCATAAATGGAAGAGGTGAAGGTTAGGGCCTGGTCAAAGTGAACATGCCATGTTAAAGGTATTGGAAAATAGTGGACAATGGGAGAGGGTGGATCTAAAAATCTTGAGTAACTGTGGACGTCATTTATGGACAGCCCCTTGTCTCATTCACCGCATTGCAGTTGCGATACAACGAGAAAGAGATGCCTCGATTTTAGTAACGCTTCCTCAATCCAAGGACTTTGGTGAAATTTTTTATTTATAATAATTTATAATTTATAATAGATCGATAAGACCAAATAGGAGTGGATATCTACCAACTTACTAGCTATATGCAAGAAAACAGATAAAAACTACCCCCCAAATAGAAGGGTAAATAATCATCTGTTTCCGTATGGTATTTATGTCCAATATCGCCGCCCTTCCATAAATTCAAATCGTGACATGACTCAACAAAACTCGTTCTTCACAGCATTAACACATACGGACGTATAAAATCCTTTGAAGGTGCTAACAGAACTTTTTCTCTATAACACAAAAAAGCCACCGCCGATTTGCTACGGATTGCTTGTGTTTTTCATTCGTTTCAACTCTCAAGAAACTGAACAAGTACCCCAACCGTTTCATTTTATTCGAAAATTTCAAACGTCTTTTTCTCACACACGTTGTTGTTTGCTTCTGTATGGTATTGAAATTATAAAGAAGGGTGAACAAGACTGTTTATATAAATAACACAGAACATTTAAAAAAATGCAGTCAGGATATTGTGTGTAAGACCTTGGATGCATTAAACACAAAATGAATGTAAACAAATGTGTTATCGCGTTGGAATACCAAAACAAAATTTTTTCTTTCCTTCAAATTATATAACGAGCAGCAATCGATCTAATTATTACAAACAGAGAAAGATTTTTGTTTGTTTTGCTTTACTCATCAACGACGATGTATAGAGAGACAACATGTCGCAACATTTCGGGAACTTTGCCAGCAGGATGGTCACCAAGAAGAAATTTACCTTTCAATTTTTACAATTTTCATTTGTTGGAAAGAAATAAATATTGGAAATATCACTGCGGTTATTACACTTTTAGATGTTTACGCACGCACATTACATACACTGAGAAAACGTGCGTTAGATAACTGTTTCTCTTCTTTCTTTCTTAAATTCTACTTAGTCGAACGTACATTAAGAGGCATCAGCACTGAGCTGGAATTGTAGCCTACATCGTGGCGTTTCGTATTTTATTCTTGTCGATATCTTCTCACGAAAGTACCATTATTTTCCGTAAAAATGTGTTAGCTCCTAGTGAAAAGTAGATTTGTCTGTGTCAGCTTGACCAGCGCTGAGAACAGTGAGCAGATTTTCGAAATTTTCATGATCTGCTCATTTTTCTCAGCGCTGATTACATTTTTACGGAAAGCAATGGTTCCACATTTTTGAAAAAAGAGACTTTCGTAAAAAAAATATCGGCGAAAATAAAATACGAAACGCCATGATGTAGGCTACAATTTGAGCTTGGTGGTGATGCCTCTTAACATTGTGCTTCGTACTATTCTTTGGAGTATAGAACCTAGCATTTAATTAGAAAACGTGTGCACTGTTTTGACTAAATCTAGTACTTCGAGTGCTTGAGTACTTAAGTTGTGGATAATATTTGTGGATTAAAGAAACCGAAAAACGAGACTCCGGTCAGATCAGATAAATGTTTCCAAGTTAAGTTTCCCAGTTTTGCTAGGTGTATGTATCAAGTTCGATGGATATATTCAATTTATATGAAACTCTCTTCAACTGTTGCAACGTACAAATGGTGTTGAACTCACTAAGTTCATAGAAGCAACATGATCCATTCAAAAAACATTTTAAAATAAAGATCCAATAGCAGAGACACCTACAGATAATGCAATCATAATAAACGAATTATCGTTAATTCCGTAGTATGCAAATAATATGTAACTGAGCACGTACCACATCATGTAGATAAATAAGAATAAATCTTTATTGTCAGTGTGTAAATACTAAGTGACGAAGTATTTCACATAAATAGATCGACTGGGAAAATACGATTCGGACTTTACAGTGGACAATGAATCACACTCTGCTGTGTTTGCTTGGTGTTTTTATGTTTCTCAATAATTTTCTTTCCTTGTGAACCATAACAGTTTAGAGAACGGAGATTAGTCAAATTTGAACTTTACGATAAGCAAACTGTTAAACTATGAAAACAAATCTTTTATAGACTGTTCGACCTATTGAACAGGTCTGTTTTTCTGGTATTAATTCCAAATTAGGTAACAGGTAAAACATGTTGTCAGACTAAATAGACCGAGAGCACACGCGTATATTCGACCCTCATTAGTGACCGGTGTGAAACATGTTAAATGCTAAACTGTTCCATTGGCCAGCATGAAAA
This sequence comes from Phytosciara flavipes, assembly GCA_026413405.1. Classification (NCBI taxonomy): domain Eukaryota; kingdom Metazoa; phylum Arthropoda; class Insecta; order Diptera; family Sciaridae; genus Phytosciara; species Phytosciara flavipes. The sequence goes on along the minus strand of JANTFA010130555.1, from coordinate 3,205 downwards.
AAAAACATTTGTTCTACGACTTTTTTATTTGAGTTCTAGGACGGCCCTAGCAAGGATGGAAGGAAGGTAATACAGTCCACGTACAAGCCGTAGAACAAAATTGTTCTTCGTTCTGGCCTCTGAAACAGTTTCACACCGGTCCCTTTTAATGAGGGTCGAGAATGCGCGTGGGCTCTCGGTCTATAAACATGAATTAAACGGCAAGTGTATCGCAACAATATCATTGGATCTATTACTTCATTTTTTAAGCGAGATTGTGTTTCGTTTGTCCAGCATTCTCTGTATGAGCTGTGGTTTAACCTGTTAAAGACGGCACACAGTATTTTCATCTGGTCTATTACTTTCCTTGATCCGATTTCATTTTCAAATCTTTTACTTCAATCCTTGAGCATACATTTTGCTATATGAAACCGGAAATTTTCATGACGTCAATTTACTTTGCAGACATTTCTACACTCCCTCCGCCTCCGCCATGCAAAGAGAGTCAAAAAGCTACCCAAATTTGTTAGGACTATCACGTTTTGAAGAAACCCCTCTCCCCCATAATAGCGTGACGTTTTTTATAGACGGCTCCTAACAGATGTAAGTCGTCAGTGGTTCAATGTCTTCTTGATATTTCTATAAGAGCTAAAGAATTGTATCCTTTTCCTTAGTAGACTGCGGCATGGCAATGAATTAGAAGAGACAAAGCTACGGACTCGGTAATTTATAATACTTATAGTGTGTGCATTATGTAGTACGTGACACAGCAGACACGCTCGATTTTCATTACACTTATTGCACAAATGACATATTCTCATCTAGTTCTTAAAGAGCGTACGCTTCGTGAATTTTCGATTTTTCCTCCACACATTTTTGCGTACGCAGTAAAGGAGTAGAGGTATGCGTTTGTAGAGTGGTCTTTGAAGTTGAACATTAGATGTCTCGCATTGTGTATAGGAAATATGGCTTCGTTTTGAGCTTTGCTTGGAATCTGCTGTTCTATTTCACAAATAATAATTTCATACGTCGGTCGGTCAAATTGTGCTGTTAAAAATCAATTTACTGGGTTGATGCTCCCGCACAATGAGTATAAATTGCGCTTTGTGATGCTCTTTATCAACCAATTTCAAATGAAGAAATGAAGTTGTTTAGAATGTGTGTGTTGGTTATTATACCTAAAGGTTGGTGTTATCTCGCGCATCATCTTATCAAGTTTTCTTTGACAAAATTCCAACAATTTCTTTTCCGTATAAAGAAAATTCGATCCATTTATCATTTGGTATTATATTAAGCCTTCCATCAACTTCTTTAATTTACCAATTATGAAACTCAAATAATTTCATTCTGGATGTCGAGTGGATGTCCTTTCATGTTCAAGGTCAAGTGTTATTGCAACATTGTGAGCAAAATTACTTTCTCGAATTTAGAGTTGGTTGAACCGCTCGGAAGGTCAATCCTTTAACTCTCGTTCATTGTATACAAACCGTATGGAAAACCCAAAAATTACTTACCATTGAAAAGACTCCCGATACCGTCCAAACGATTAAAGCCATATTAACACTGCCAGTGTACATGAGCACTCCCGTCGGAGATACAAAGATGCCACTGCCAATAATTGATCCGACAATAACCGTGCATCCATTTAGCAAACTCATTTTCGCCTTCAACCCAACCTCTTCACCACCACCATTATCGTGTCCTTTACCATTATTAGCATTTTCCTTCGAAACAGTCTTTTCCGTCTCCATTATGACTTTCTTATTGAGTGTATGTTTTTCACGAAAACCAAAAAGTAAAGGGCGATGTAACCAAATTGATTTTCACTGGTTCTCTTCTATGTCATACTTTCACAGACACACCACACCAATTAATGAACACCTCAAAGACATTTCATTCTGTTAACTGGTCACGAAAAATCATTAACGAAATAAAACGCTCGACCTCAAACTTTTAGCACATTGGATGCTTTCAACAAAATTCTTCAGACAAGAGAAATGCTTCAATATTCACTGGGTATAAACGATACGGAACGGAACTGTTCAACTTATCACCCCGAACGTTCATGAAGTACTGTTTTTCCCGCAAAGCGATATAGTACGATATTCAGCCTAATACATCTCAGCGGTATGCTGTGCCCCTCGTACAGATTCATTGATTTTTCTGACGTTGAAATTTCAACTCTCTTCTATAACATACCCTACGTCATCGTACATTATCTTCACTGCGAGTACGGACAATATTGTCGTTGGATGGATGTTATAGTTTTTTCGTTCTTCAACCGAATGAATATTGGAAGACTTTTAAAAGAATAAGCATAAATTATGGGAGACGAATCTATACATAACGCAGGGCAAGAGCATAATGTTTTATTTCGGTATTGGCATAATGGTTATCTAATGGAGGTATAGATTTTTCAAGAAAAACAAAAAAAATTATTTTTAAAATTTAGAAATATAAAAATTTGTTGGCTAATGAACATTACTATACTCTCCCTCTCCCTCTCTCGCTCCTCGCTCTCTCAATGGATGTTGTATATTAAAACTCAAGAAAATTCGTATTGCGCGATTAGAAAAAAAAATTGTTCGAATTGCTTCATTATGAAGGTAGGTCTTATATATTGGTACGTTGGTATGATGGAACGAATAAAAGACACGTGCTTTTGTGAAACCAAATAGAAAGAACAAAAAATGTTTAATCCAAATTCTTTGCGTATAATAAAAGAAGAAAAAAAACCGTCAGGAGGGATCCGTACGAGTAGTGCACGGACACCGAGTGTGTACAGTTTCATTTAAAAGTTGGACTCTAAAAACTGAACCCTTTCGAGTCGTTTACTTCGAACAAAGAGGGTGGATAGGTGTAAAGAACCCGGAAGAGAAGAAACCTCCTTTGTGCTGGTGGATACTTTTTGGGCACAAAAACAGTACCACCGCTATACGATTTTCACTATCGGTTTTAAGGAAATCGGATGAGATTTTTTTTTTTTAAAAATTCCAAAATTCAAAGTGGCTGCTGGCGGCCATATTGTTAGGTCAATAAAAATAGGACTACCACTTCACAAACAACAAACCTCAGGCTGCTGAAAAACTACCAAAAAGCATTCAGATCGTTGTATTGGCAGTTAGCCAAGAAGTGCAAACTATCGTTGATCGACAAGAACAATTGGTTCAAATCTGTTATTTGATCGATGATGATGTGTGGATTTTCGAAAAGTCAAATAAGAGAT